>QFDD01003163.1:0-22062 GCA_006871305.1 Vachellia collinsii | reverse complement strand
GCTAGGGCCCGTTCGGTACAGAGAAAATCCAATGAGGGAAATGGAAAATCACATGTTTTCCATTGATTGACTTGTTTTGCAGCACAGTTTTCCAGTAACCCCATTTCCGACGGCTCGAAGTTTTCCCTTGTACATGGGAAGGGTGCTTCTCTCCCTTTTTGGTGGGAACTGATTTTTGGACACTTTAGGAAAATCTGAAAGATGACTCTGCCCCCTCAAGATGTACGTCGATCATCATTGAGCGCACTTTGATAGCCAAAGGAGAAATTCTTGGTGCAGCTAAAGATGGCTCACGCAAGCAAAAGTTCAGAAACATCTCATGAATCCAACTTACTCAGATTACAAAATGGATTTGCGTACTATTGGAACCAAAAACCCATGATAAGGGGATAAATGAAAAGAGAAAGATGCACAATCTTGATTATCTTTACAGATCCGTACGCTTCATATCCCCTAGTGATGAAGATAAAGTAAGCTAAAATCAGAAATCAAACCTGAGCCTTCTTGAAGAAGAGAGGAGTGAAATACTGACTGATCTTCCCCAAATCAATTACCCGATTTAAATGTATTGGTTTGTGTTTAATTGCTTGACAAATATTAATTTACATGGACTCATCTCTTTGCTTCTGGGATGCACAAATATATGTAATGTTGGCTGAGTTAATGGCGACACTACTTTTGTAGACTGATCTAATGCATTCTCCATGGAAAGGACTTATCATTTTGCAAAATTAATAGCAACAAATTCAAATTTGATAACAAAATTTGAATTTTCACAATCAAAGCAATGGCCGAATTCAAATTTAAAATTCAAATTTCATTTTGGCTAAATTCAAATATGAATTTGGAATCCAAATTTCAAATTGGTACTATGGAAGTACAACCCAAATTTAAATTTTAACCATCTCTTAAAAATTGCTAAATAAATAAAATAAAAACTATTTAAAATAATTTTAAATAAATATTTATTCCTAATATTTCTCCAACTCCTTGTATCATTTGTTATCCCAAAACTGCATGCACTCTATCAAATATCTACATCTATATTTTTATATTTATATTCAATATTTATCTTTATTTATGTAAACTATAATGCTTATATATTTTAATATTTTATGAATTACATTTTCGAGAAGTACGTGCAACATGTGTTTTGAATTTGATTCAATATCTTAACAAAATATAATCTTTATATTATCATTTGTATTATTTATTTATTTATTTATTATTTTTTTTAAGTATTTTAGTATCTATAGTAATTTTTCTTATTTTTTATTTAGACGGAGTATTTGTGTTTTTTCTTATTTTTAAAATATTTGATAATATATCATTTTAATACTCTAATATTATTTATCAATTTAAACAAATTATTTAATTTTTATATTTATTTATTCAATACTTTATCTAATTAATTAATAAATACCCATTGAGGGCAATATGGTCATTTGTATATTTTTCAAACTTTTCTTATCATCAATTTCAACTTACCATAAATAAATTTTTTCATCAAACCAATTTCTATTCTAGTAGTACCAAATATATTTGAAAATTTTGTATTACATTCCATTCTTTTCAATTCCATTCCATTCATTTCCATCAAAAGGGATTATTTGTACCAAATGGGTCCATAGTTGGTTTAAAAACCAAGCCTTGTTTATTTTCTTTTTTCAAAAAATATTTTTTAAAATAAAAATTAGTTTAATAATTTTTGAAATATGTCTTTTTACATATAAAATTAAAAAAATTTATTAAAAACCTAAAAAATCGTAACAAATTTTAGTTATTCTCTTATTTTTGTTTTTGCATTTCTTAGTTTTTTTGTTTGGAAAAATAGAAGAACCTGTCTTTTCCTCAATGGCCTTTTCTCCGTTTGAAGAGTTGAATTTTTATCAAAGCTGCACTATTCAATATTGGTAAGTTTATTTTCCAATTGCAACATTTTAGAACAATTACCCAAATAGTTTTTTTAAGATTGTTTGATAATTTTTTTTGAAAAAAAATAGAAAATAGAAATAAACATACCTCGGAACTTGTAGTGGTCTGTTGGGAATTGTGGCGACATCGGAACTAGTTTGTTTTTTAGCATAATGTGGTCGAAAATACTAGTGTTATTCA
The DNA here is from genome assembly GCA_006871305.1 of Vachellia collinsii. Taxonomy (NCBI): domain Eukaryota; kingdom Viridiplantae; phylum Streptophyta; class Magnoliopsida; order Fabales; family Fabaceae; genus Vachellia; species Vachellia collinsii. Next base: position 19,947 of record QFDD01003163.1, on the reverse strand, counting down.
CAGTTCTAGCACGATAGTGGCTTCCATGACTCAGACCCATTAAGAGTTATCTGCTTAATCAATTCTTAGGGGTGTCAGGAGGATCTCTTATGAAACTTGGAAACCACCTAACGAAGGTTGGCATAGGCATACAGTCGATGTAGATGGCCCTTTCTCTCATGTCTCAGCAACTAATGCTTGTGGAGGCCTGATCTGAGATACTTTTGGAGCTTTCATTCAGGCATTTATCAGTCAGATTGATGATGGAGACACTCTCTTTGCAAAACTCTGGGCATGTGCTAATGGAATGAGGATGGCTTGGCAATTTGGTTTGTTCTAGAATTATATTCTACTAAAGCTCTTGCACTGCTTCAGGAGGATACCGGTGAAACCCTTGTTGATATGGGTGTAATTTGAGAATGCAAGAGCTTCTTAAATCGAGATTGGTAAGTCTCATTGGTATATGTGCGACAGGAATGCAATCGAGTTGCATACTTATCAGCTAAGAAAGAATTGACATCTTCTAGTGGGTTCCATTACATTTCTCATCCATCGAATGACCAGATGGCCATTTTGCAATCTGATGGAGAGTCTTATTTTAGTTCTAATGTACGGATGAAAGTTGAGAGGTCTCCTTGTTATTAAAATAAAAAAAGAAATAAACATACCCTTGAAATTCGTCAATTTTTTTTTTATTGTTTTTACCTATTTTTGATTTATTATCTTATCCTCTAGTTTTCAATTAATTATGGACAAGATTAAAGATTAATTCAGCCATTTTTTTAGTGGAAGCAAACGAATTAATCAGGTAATGTTTTGATGTATTGATCCAAATAGAAAAGTTTTGATGTGACCCAACAGCTTATTCGGTTTTTTTAGGGTTTTTTTAGGTAAATACGTGCACAATAAATTTTTTTTGATCAAATACTGCACTTTTAAAAATATTTAGATAAATACTACAGTCAAACTCGTTCTTCAGGTGAACAAATTTAAATTTATACTGAATTAGTTCACTTGAAAAAAGAGTTCAGTAATTCTTTTTATTTTTAATTAAAAAACTCCTAAATTTTGGGTTTTTTTTTGTAATTTAAAAATCCCACTCCAGTGTCCAAAAACAGGTGGATAAAAGCAAGCGTTATTTCTTCTCCACACCAGTCAATTTTGTTAAAAAAATTGACGCAATTGACCGTTATTTATAAAAAGTGAGAGAAGAAATAACGGTCAATTGCGTCAATTTTTTTTTTTTTTGACTTTTCCTTATTTGCGAAGTAACTCTCATCAACTAGCACATTAAAAAAATTAAATTGACTTTTAACATTTTTTACAGTAAGAAGTAACATTACTCTATTTTAACACTTTCGAGGGGCATTATTGTTTTTGTGTGAAAACTTTTGAGGCAAATTTGTACATTGATGTCATTATTATATTTTAAATCAATATTTTGATAATAATAATTTAGAATTTTAAAATATTTATATATTGATAACAAGTTGAATTATATACTTAAACGTTGTTATTTAAAAATAAATTTTTCTAAGAAAAATATATCATTGAAAAATTCGAATAAAAGATACTTGAATTATTCAAATTCTAATTTGGGTTGCTGAACTTAACAAAATTATTAATGAGTTTGTCTGACACAATTTGAAATTTAGAAATTAAGTCAAATTACTTTCATAACTTTTAATTATTAAAAAATAAAAATAATAATATTTTTATTTCTCTCTTTTTCAGACCACAGCCGAAAAGGAAGTGAGGCAACAGTGTCAGACGACGAAAATGAGTTGGCGATCGATTTCTCAATGGATCAGTATGGCATTGGAGGGCATGATTTGGTGGGTTTTGGTCCATTGCTTCCTACAGAATCTAAAAGGTACCTGATGGAAAGAGTTTGTCAGGAGTTAAAGATGGAGCTAAAGCAGGTCATTTTAATTTTCATTTTTTCTGAAACTGGTCTTGTTAATTATTTCACTGTTATAGTATAATTGTTTCCTTGGCTTTTTGAGTGAAAGATTCACAAATTTAATTGAAGGTTCTAACTAATTTCTGGAGCAGAGGCATATGTATTTTTAAGTTTTTCAGCAGTCTTTTTTGGAGGCGATGATCAATGAGATAAATATTATTGACTAAGGATGATTTTTTTGTTGAGAGCATATTGGATGAAAATAAAAATGGCCACAAGTTGAACTATACCGGGCCATTCACTTTGGTTCAGGTTTCTCACCTATTACCCTTTTTTTTTCACATGAACTGGTCAAAGCCAAAAATCTTAAAAAATAGAAGGAAGAAGGATCAGAAAGCCAAAAAAGTACAGGTCGGATGTTTACGTGAGCAGTAAGCAGCAGATCTCCCCTTATTTAAATGCATCATTTTATTATTACCCGACAATTGAGGCAAACGATAATAATAAATATTTCTCTACTCCTTTTAATGGTAGACTTAATCGATTGTTATTTGAAGAAATTGATACATTCAATCATTTTGTGTTTTTTGAGAACTGTCTTCAAAACTGTGTGGTTTGGAAAACAGAGACAGTGAATGTGGAGAGGAGAAGGATTTTAAAGGTAGAAAACGAATAGAACATAAATATTAAATAAGCTTCATGTTATAAAAGATTATTATGTGAATGTACATATCTTTATTATTCTTGATTATGTATTCCCCTATTATCTTACGTAATCTTTGATATTATAAATCCTTGCTTATAAATGTAAGGCACCAGATATGTATTATACATCCTGAAGATAATGAAAAAGAGCTATTTCCATTACTCCATGATTTCCTCTCTTTCTTTATCTCTTTTTCTTCAAATTCATAACACATTGACCTCTCGTAATTAGATTTTGATTGAACAGGTATGTTTTGGCTCAAATTTATTTTCATTCATTCTAAAATTGGAGGAGCTGGGAAAGCCTTCGGATAATCTATATGTGGTTCAGTACACGTGTTTCGGTCAAATTTTAAAAGATCGTCTTCAAATCATTTTTCTCTCCCCAGTTTGCAACATATTTGCTGAAATATATTTGCAAAACTCACCCTCTTCTCTTCTACAAATCTGAATGTATATATTGCTGACGTTGTTCTCTTTCTTGCACAAATCTGAATGTTCGACTGTATATATATACAAGTAGATTTAAGATTTATCATCCTCTTTCTTGCTATCTTGATGCATTGCTTGATCTTGAATCTATGCTTGAGTGGCTCATCTGTGCATATTTGTGTGTCCGTATATATTTATATTGCAAATCTGAATGCTTGACCATATCAACATGCGTGAATTTGCATTTTTGGGCCTTTAAAATGCTGCAACTTTGATCTTGCCCGTCAGTTTTCCTATTGTTTTTGCAACTTTGTTTTTGAATTTGGAGAGTTTATTATGTATTATGATCGATTAAAGTTTGCCCTGATATCTTCCTGAGTTTTCAAGATAAAGAACCATAGAGAAACAATATCCTGAGAAACATTACTCACCGACATTAATGGCTTCTCGCTAGAAAGGGAAAAGCTGGAAATTCGAAACCTTTATTATTAATATTTTCAAATAAAAATTTGTCAATCTTCTCCCTAAGTGTTCTATGAAAAATCCCTGAGAAAATATAGTTTAAAACACTCCCTGAGTCTCCAGAAAGTTCCTTGCCGTCGCCTGAAGAGATGACCTGAAAGCTGGAGGTGTAAACAGGTCGATGGCGCGAGAGGGGAAGAGGGAAACAGGGTCGCACGCTGGGAGATGGGTAGGTTACCCGACTCGCCTGGCAGAGTGCCAAAACAGTGCATTTTGGGCCACTGAAAAAAAAGTCTGGGCCTGAAGTTTTTTCCCTATTGATTTTGAAAAGAAAAAAGTGGTAATATGTATTTGGGCCATGTTTTGGGCAACTTAAAAAAAAAAAAGAAAAGGGCTCTGGGCCAGATTTTTTTTCTGATTAAAAAAAACATTTGAGCCATATCATTTTTATATCTAGAATATATATAAAATATATATGTGGAAATATATCTGATTTTACCACATATGCCATTTAATGAAAACTTGCATATATAGTTATTTCAGTGAACTATATTATATTTGTGATTTGCCATTTACTTATTTAATTGATTCTGGAAATTTCATATGGAGCTCAATTCAGTTGATCTCTTTCAATCCGACTTACACAATCCAGATAGTATTTGATTAAATTATTTTGGGCTCATCTGTTGAGTTTACTTGCCCTTTTTCACATGTACATTTATTTCATAAAAAAATGTGTAGAATATTCTTATTCAATTGCAAAATTTATTTTTGCATGGTATCCAATTGGATGGATGTGTTTTAATTATTAAATTTTGCAATTATTTAATTGCTGGAATTATGCAAAGTTGCATTTAGTCATAATATGGAGGAAGAAATTCTTGTATGGGTGCATAGAATAGTGAGAGAATTTAATATTTTAGTTGAAATCAATCAATTAAATTCTCATCAAGGAATATGTATATATGGAATTCAATTGCATATGGTTGTTTAAAAGAAAGATATAACCACTAGAAGTTGGTTATCTTTCCAAAAGCCCATTATAAATGGATGCTTTTGCATTTACAAACTTTAAGATTGAGAGTGAGAATAACTCAGTAATGTTTTATGCATCCAATTTTCTCCTATTTCAGTAATATAGAGAGAGAAGTTTTAAGAAATATGTTGGCGTAATTTCTTCCCTTCTCATAATTGAATAGAACAATGAATTTTTCGTTGTAAATTCATGAATCCATTCAATTGGCTCGACTTTATTCCTAGAAGTGAATATCTAATAGTGGTGATAGTCGAGATAGTGGATGCGACAACAATCATGGGCGTGGGCATGGTCGGAATCGTAGTGATTCTAATTCTCACCTGAAGTGAGGAAAAATTGATGAGAACCATAAAAAAAGGGCTAAAAGAAAGATGGGCTTTCCGCATAAAACAACAGGCCATTAGATGACAAATTGTCAGTTCACCCACATAATTGGTGGTTTACTGACCAAGTCATCCATGCCAATTGCTCTTCCCCTATTGTGGAGCATCTTTGAACGTACCTCTCCAGTAGAAAATTGTTGGGTTGATGACAACCCACGATGAAAATAATGGGACCTAGCGAGAGATCTCTCTCTCTCCCTCGGAGCCAAAAACCTGTCAATCCAGCCAGGGTGCTCAGAGCCGTGTCCCGAATATTATGCATTGAAGGGCAAAAATGTGGGTATGATAAATAAATGAAATATGCATTGAAGGCTCCGAAAGAGCCAATATTATGTTATCTAAAGGAACAAAATTATGTATTGAAAATACACTATATTCTACCAAATCTACATGAAGTTTATTAAATTTGAAGATATCCGCAACAATGGATATTAAATGGAAACATAAGTTATATGACCATAAGTTATATAACCTTAATCTCATATTTTAATATCATTTGGCCAGATGCCATATGTTTTTCATATATTACAATATGGCCATAAGCTATGTAATGTATTTTCCTGCTTTACAGTATAGCTGGAAGCTATATTCATTTAATTATGGTTATAATCACATCATTACAACGTATATGTGTGTATATTATTCTGTTGTTAACCTCATTTATGTTATTGTTGTTTTTATATCTACCTGATTTTACATTTCAAATTCAGTCTTTTGTAGAAAGTATATACTATAAAAGTTTCTTCCATTTTGACTTTTGGCTTGTATTATACATAAGCATAAATTAGTTTAATGTTTGGCATGAGATAGTAAACCATTAGTTTACTGATACAACTAGAAGTCAAGTAACACAAGTTATCAGCTTGATAGGATAAACCAGAAGTTTACTGATACAACCAGAGGTTAAATAACACAAGCTAGAAGCAAGACAAGGTAAACCAGAAGTTTACTAATACAAATGAGGCGTTAAGAAATACAAGCCAGAAGCTTGACAAGGTTTATGAATTCAATGTTTGGCATGACCGGTTAGACCATTCCTGTTCAATTATGATGCGAGAAATGATTAAGAATAAATGTGGACATATCCTGAAGTGTAATTAGATACCACTATTTCTCATGTGTTACATGTTCCAAAGGAAAAAATATTATCAAGCTCTCATAAAGTTAAATACAATGTAAGACTATCACATTCTTAAAACTGATGCAGGATAATTGTGGAATGATAAACCTACATAGGGAACCATTTAGTTACCATATGGTTTTAATTGATGCAACAACGAAATGGTTCAATGATTGTTTATTATATCCTTGCAACTTGGAGTTTGCAAGATTCCTTGATTAACGAATATGGTTAAGAGCACATAATTATGATTATCCGATCAATAAACTACATCTTGATAGTATTAGTTAATTTACTTCACTAGCCTTAATGAGGATTGCATATCCCTTGAAATTGATGTTGAAACATCTTATAATTAATGTTCATATGCAAAATGGACCAGCAGAATAATTGATTAAATGGTTGCAACCTTTTACATGAGGAATAATCTCCCATATTCTGCTTAGGGACTAGCCATTTTGCATGCAGCATTGTTGATTCACATGAAGCCAACAAATTATCGAAAGTTTTTCCTGTTGCAAAGGTTTTTGATCAATAACCTAATATTTCCTACTTTTAGGTGTGTAGAATATGTGCCTGTAAAACCACCACAACACACCAAAATGGATTTTTAAAGTAGGATATGAATATATGCTGCTTGTGAAATTTACGACACGATTTGCCAAGTGTCATTTAATAAATTACTTTTCCAGCATCAGGGGGAGAAAATAAGCAGTTGGGTAAAGAGATTAGCTTGAATGAATTATCATTGGCTCTGTTTGATCCTCATAAATGTGCACAGAAAATTCAAAGGATAATTCATTCATAGAATTTAGCCAACCAAATGCCTGAAGCATTTATTGACCTAAAGGGAATGATAAAGTCACATATCCCAGCTGCTAAGTATTCCTATAAGAATGAATGTCCTAGAAGGACAATATATTATGAATGAATCTAAAGCATGCCTAAAGCGTGAAAGACCCATCGGTTTAAAACATTAAAATCTTTGCAAGAGAAAAGGAGCTAACAATATAGATGGTAAAGTCGAGGTTGATCATGAAAATTTGCTTGCTTTAGAAGAGTCAACTCCTGAAGAGTTATTTTCTCTACAAGAGAATGTAGTAGTCCCAAAAGAGACTTAGGTACCTAAAAAATTTGAAAATATTGAGATATCAATACATTATGGAATCCGATAGGATCGAAACAAAGTCAATGTTGACGATATCATTGTTTATACAATAGCATGTGATGTAATGTATGATAATGAGGATCATGAGCCAATATCCATTGTTGAGTGCCAATAAAGAAAGGATTGGTCGCATAGATGTAAGCTATTAATGTAGAATTACTGTCATTGAAAAATGAAAAGTTTTAGGACTTGTAGTCTTTACACCGACAGATGTAAAGCCAATTGAATATAGATGGATATTCGTATGAAAGATAAATGAAAAAGGAAAAGTTATAAGATATATGTCACATCTTATAACCTAGTGCTTTACACAAAGATCTTGTATAAGTTGAGGAGAAATGCATCCACTAGTAGTGGATATGATTACTTTTCGTTGTTTAATTAATCTAGAAATAAATAAAAGGCTTGACTTACGCCTCATAGATGTCATGACTGTACATTCACATGACACACTTGACAATAATATTTATAGGAAAGTCCTTGAAGGACTCAAGATGTTAGAAGCATCAAATGCAAGTTCTCGAGAATAGTATTAAATTCAGTTAACAAGTCTTTATATAGCTTGAAGCAATCAATGCGCATTTTAATGAAAATATGTGTAAGTTTGCTGTTATTGTTATCTATATTGATGATATCAATATCATTAAAACTCTTGAAGAGCTTCAAAAGGCAAATGAATGTTTGTAGAGAGATTTTGAAATGAATGTCCTGTAATAGTTTTTCCCAGATAAGTCACTTTCATTATGAACCCAAATGATTGTGAGATCTCTGCAAGTTGATAAAAGCCTTTTTAGACCTCGAGAAATTAGCGAAGAAGGAGATGAAAAACTATTTGGTCCAGAAGTACCATACTTAAGTGCTATTTAGGCACCAATGTATCTTGTTAATACCACATGCTCCGGCATATCATTTGTAGTTAATCTATTAGCAAGACATAGTTTTTCAATATTATAAATACAGTAGAAGAGAGTGAAATATATTCTTCGTTATCTCTGAGGCACTATGGGTATGAGGTTATTATGCTCAAGTATACCTAAGTATGAATGATCATTTATTCAGATGTTGCTTAGTATACTTATTTACATGTGTAGGTACAACTGTACAAAGGGCGATGGAGCAAAGTTTATTTCACTAAAGTCTTATTTACTCATGACCTAAGCTTATTTCACTAAAGTCTTATTTACTCATAACCTTCCAAAAGGAACTGAAACTATCATCTCACAAAATCGTTCCAATGAAAATCCAGCAGATTTGTTCATTAAGTCATTTTATGCTACAAACATTTGACCTCACAAACTCAGAAATATTGAGTGATGTGGTTAAGAGGGGAGTTTATACACACCATACTCTTTTTCCCTTATCTAGGTTTTGTCCCACTAGGTTTTCCTAGGAAGGTTTTTAATGAGGCAGCATTGGGAAGTGTATCAATAATCTATGTACTCTTTTTTCTTCTACTAGGTTTTTATCCCATTGGGTTTTTCTTAGTTGGAGTTTTTTTAATGAATTGAAGCATATGTTTAGCCATGGACATCCAAGGGGGAGTGTTATAAATATTATTATGTGGATGTCCATATCTCCCATTATCCCCGATTATGTATCCCCTTATGATCTTATGTAATCTTTGATATTGTAAATCCTTGCCTATAAATGTAAGGCAATAGATATGTACTATACATCCTGAAGATAATGAAGAAGAGCTATTTCCATTGCTCCATGATTTCCTTTCTTTCTGTATCTCTTTTTCTTCAAATTCATAACACTTCCTTCATATTTTGAGGGATTAGAGCATCTTATTTTTTAAAAATATAAATAATATTATTTTTTATTTTGTAATAACAAGGGTTATTGAGGTAATTTGATTTTATTTCTAAATCCTTAATTGTGTCAAACAACCTGGTTAATTATTTGTTAAGTTTAATAACCAAAATTAGAATTTAAATAATTCAACTGTCTTTTATTGAGATTTTTCCATATATCATTACAAAATTAAAAATAATATTATTACAAAAAAAAATAGGGATTTGATGTCTTTAGAGTGGCTCTATTTATAGTATTCTTTTTGTGAAGAATATTATGCAAGCAAAATTGGTATATTAGAGTTTAGGAAATGAGAAATCGAAAAACATTAGTTATGAGGTCAAGGCGAGCATAATAATAGCAACACCCAGCAACAAAAAAGTCTCTTAAAGCTTTGCCAGCAAGGAAGATGAGAGGGACAAAGAATTCGAATCTTTCCCAGTTAGTATCCAAAATAAGCACAATAAATAGTATTAAGTCACTTAAACAAACTTAACACACCGTTAGCTTTGGGTCCAAGCTTTTTACAAATTATAGAAATTAATAATTTTAAACAGGTTAGATTTGATGGACAAAAAACAATAATTTCAAACTTTATGAACAACAACTAAAATGAAGACAAACTGTAAGGATCAACAATAGTATTAATCATTTAATCAAATATACACTTATTTAATTATAAAAAATGCACTCATCAACATTGTCATAAAATTGGCCTATCCGACTTCACCGAATTTCGTGCTTGGTATCTCATATATATATAATAAAATTATTTGGTCCCAAAAAGATTTCAATATATAAAGTTACGATAAGGAGAATCTTTTACTTCTCCTGTATGAAACAAAGGATGAAAATTGGGCACCACGCACCACATGCAGGCAGCAACATTGATGTAATAAGTTGATGCATGCGAGCTAGATACAGTTGCTGACAATGACTCCGTTTCATTGGATAAATAGAATTATGAAAGAGAAGACTTGCAAAAAGTGAAAGGCTTCGAAATGGAGAGAAGATATGAGGAGTTACAACAACAATATAATTAAGCGAAAATTTTCATTTTCCTATGTGACAAAACAAAATTGCCACTTATGTTATATATGATTAGTTTTGATGATGTCAAATATATAAGAGCAAAAAGTTTTTATAATGTATATTGCCTAACTACTATATTTAATGTACATTTCTTATGTAGTTTGGTCAATGAAAAGGAGAAAAGTTGTTTGAGTTTAATTATGTAGAATGATCTTATAAAATAAAATGAGAACATCAAGTTTCAAGCTTTTATATTTGGAATTAGAGGATGATGTGGTTAAATAACTCAATTTTTAGTTTACATATATGTTATATCATCATACATTGAGTTACATATCATTTGGATGCTCAAAACTGTTTCTAGAAGTCAAAACTTGAGTCCTGACTCATAAACTCGAGTTAAATGAGTTTTTAAAGTTTTATGAAGTGAAACTTGAAGTGAAACTCGAGTTTAGAATCAAGTTTTGGTATTTTTGAGCCAAAACTCGAGTTTTAAGAAGTTAAAACTCGAGTTTCGAGCACCTCTGTTCAGCTCTGTTTCTTTATCAGTTTAACATGTGTTCAGTATTTTTACTATATCTCCCAAACCACAAGTCCAATTGATGTGAAACCAGTTTTATATGAACCTAGACTCAAAATGAGATTTATAGACATCAAGAACAAACATCAAATCATTTCATATGAAGGAGATATGATTTTCTAAAACTTGGTGGTCAGATTTAACGTTTTATCACTGACCTTTGCTTACTGTGGCTACCATAACTTTCGCAATACATCATATTTTGGACTGCTTATTTTTCATTCGAAAGTAGACTGAAAGTGCTTTCCAAGGATATCTTATTTGCAAAATTTAGAGTTGAATTGAGAGAGTTATGGCCGTTACAAGTTGAGCTTTGTGCTGAAATCTGAAACATGTGCTGAGTCATGAGCGAAACTCGAGTTTCGGGCATACAGAACTCGAGTTTCGGGCATAGAACTTGCTTTTTCACAAAAATTTCCATCAAAACTCGAGTTTTAGTCTACAGAACTCGAGTTTCGGGCCTAGAACTTGGTTTTTCACATTTCTTTCAAGCAAAACTCGAGTTTTGGTCTACAGAACTCGAGTTTCGGGCATTGAACTTGCTTTTTTCACATAACTTTCAAGTAAAACTCGAGTTTGACAAGAAGTTTTCATCACAACTTGAGTTTTGAGCATCAAAACTCGAGTTTCGAAGAGAGAGAAATCAAAACTTCCTTCACAACTCGAGTTTCAACAAAAGTTTTGATACAACTCGAGTTTTAGGAAATCAGAACTCGAGTTTTGAGTTCTGGAAAACTTCTGAACTTCAAAACTTCGTTCCAAAACTTGAAGTTTCATTAAGAGTTTTCATATAACTCGAGTTTTGTGAGATGGAACTCGAGTTTCGAGAGACAAACTTGTTTTAAACTTAAAACTTCCAATGCAACTCGAGTTACATATAAAAGTTATGTTTTGAAAATCTTATAACTTGAAGTTTTGCAAATGGAACTCGAGTTTCGTGACTGAAAAATTTCTGAACTTCCAAAACTTCTTCCAAAACTTGAAGTTTTATTTAGAGTTACACTATAACTCAAGTTTTATGAATCAAAACTCGAGTTTCGAGACAAGAAACTCAAAACTTCCAAGGAAACTCGAGTTTGCAATGAAAGTTATGATTTCAAATTCTTATAACTTGAAGTTTCAAAATGTAAAACTCGAGTTTCGAAGAGCATGAACTGATTTAGCTTACAGAAACTTTTGAAAACCCGAGTTTTAAGTTCTATAACTCAAGTTTTATCAAAACTCTTGTTAAAACTCGAGTTACAACAAAAGTTGTGAGAATTCTACTTTGAAATTTCTTCTATAACTCGAGTTTTAGCAAACAAAAATCGAGTTTGCTTTACTGACAGTAAAACAGAGTGTCAGAAGCTTTTTTTTCGTTACTTTCAAATATTTCCTTCTTTATGCTTCATTCATTTGAATATCATCTGCACTCATAAAAGCTTATTCCTTTTACTTATTAACAGAGAATGGGTCGCCTGATTGTCTCACCGAAAAATGCTCAACGGACAAAAATCACAGAGACGACCAAACTTAGTGTCAGAAGCATTAAATGCGAAACGATGAACAAAGAAGATGGGAGTAACGGATGTAAAGTTCAACGGAAACTTCACAATGGCTGTTCTTTATCTTTCAACAAACAAATATTGTCAGAACAGATTACAAATTTGAAAGACAGAACACAAGAGCCAAAGCCAACAGACAAATATGACGCTCCTCTCCAACGGATATATTTTGACAACATCTATAAATAAGAGGAAGCAACCAACGGAGAATGAGGACGAAGTATACAGAGTCACTAAGCACAACACGTAGAGTGTGAAATCACACAACAACATTAGGACTCTAATATTATACTTCTCCTTGAGCTTCAGTGATAATATAATCTGCTTCATCGAGTGAAGTATTTCCCAGATAAAATCATCCCAACCTTTGAGAGTAACTTAGGATAGACCTGAGTGAAATAGAGTGTAACCTTACATGTGGTAAGGGGGAGTGATTATAACGGTCCTCAAGTACCTTCGTTAAATCTTAAATCGGTTTCACAAATGTCCAGTTAAATTTGTGGGGTTTCTCAAGTACCAACAGTTACAAACTTGAGTGGGTTTCATAAATACCTGGAAAAGTTTATGGGGTTCTCAAGTACCCACGGTTACAAACTTGAAATAGCCCGTGTATGTGTTATATTAAATATGTGGCTGTAATGGTTTTCCAAGTACCTGGTTAAAATTGGAAGATATAGTGGATTGCAAATCTCAGAGGAGTCTGAGGACTGGACGTAGGTCAGAGAGGACCGAACCAGGATAAATTTCTGTGTGCTCATCCTTCTTTCATCTTTATTAATTTCTAATGATTCCATTCATAGTATATCCAATCTCATTATTTATTTCTATCAACTTATGATTTGGATATTTTGATTAATCGAGATTTGAATTGTAAATTTTTGAAACACCCAATTCACCCCCCTCTTGGGTGTCGGCCATCCTAACAACTTATGCTTTTTAGAGTTGGCATTTCTCAAAAGTGACAATGTGTCCACCAAAATTTCATAACTCTTGTTGTCTTGATCACTTTCTCCCCACTGAAGATTAATTTATTAAGTATAACTTATTTAGAGTGATTGGTTTTTATAAACATTGGAATAATTTGCCAAAAGCAAAATTCTGTAAGGTCCAAAACACGCTAATGGACCAAACTTTTTTGGATCCAATGAAGAGTGAAGGGCATTGTTGAAAAATATATAACAAGGAATTATGGGGGTATAAAGCTTTGAAACAAGCAGAAAACAAAATAGGTATAATTGAAATGGACGGAGGAACAAGGAATTCTGATAATATATAGTGATAAAAAATTATTATATTTGAAGTAAATATTACGGTGAGGAATTCTTTTTACTTTTATTTTGCGGAAAAAATTTGCGAATGAAAAGGCATTTGGCTCTAGAGGGATGGAGAAGAAAATTCCATGATTCTTCTTTTCTTCATCAATTAGTCTTCTATCATGCAGTGAGTAGAGAAGAAATTTTCCACGTCTATATTTACTACAATTTTTGTTTTAGTTATATATAGTTCTCTCCCACATAAAAAATAAATGAAGCATGTACAAGAGATTATACACGTAAAAATATTTTTCTCATGATATTTAGATATATTATTTATTTAAATTATTATTGTCTTTAGAATATTTTAGTTGAAAACACTGTATATATGTTTTAATTTTTATCTTAGATGAAGATATTGTGAGACGAAGAAACATTTAATGAGGGAAAGTTTTTCACCAAATTGAAAATATCTTCGAGAATGAGAGAGGATAGGCAGGGAGAAAATGTGTCATACGTGGACCTATTGAAACATTGAGATTTGAGCATAAGTTTTAACATTAAGTGCGACATCTGAGTGAAGCAAGCATTGAAAATGTATCATACATGAACCTGAAAAATTAATAGATTGTATGGTTCTTCAATTGTTTGAACTTCATACATGCTAAAACTGGCATCCCCAGAGGTTTCCATTCCCTGTTTTCATCATCTATGTGCCCTTCCATATTGCATAATACAAGATTTCAACACTCTGCGAATAGAAGGTTTCCTAACAATCAATAACCTCTCAAGAAATAGGATATTGATATACACATGAAACTTGACTTTTATTTAGTAGAAAAATAAATTTTAGAAGCGCCAAGATGAAGTTGAACATGACATTCTCATAAATATGATGGTTATCAAAAGACAAGTTTATTTTCAGATGATATGAATAAATAATTATACCATATTTTTTCACACTAAACAAGAAGTTTTCCTTAACATCAAATGATGAAGTACTGAAAAACCTAGAATTTTCCCTCCCTTCCACTTCTTAAAACTTTAAATTGAATTAACTCTGAATTACATTAAAGCTCCATTTTCTCTACCATTTTTCCATAACCTTTCATGTTCAGCAATTGTGCTTTAGATGCATAGAGAAAAAAGGGAGAGAACGATAGCTGGGAGAATGTAAAACAAAGAATGGGACCACCTGTTTAGTCATCATTCCTTAATTCTCCTCAGTAACTTGAGTAGTTAAAAGTTGTTTGACCCAAACAGGAAAACCATTTCATGATCAGAGTTTAAAGCATTAAAAAGCTTCCTCCTGGTCACCTTTTAGACAGGGCAGGGCGTGATGGTAGGTCCAACCAACTAGAGTTTTGCCCATACCCGCCCCAACCGGCCACCATAATATTGTTGAAGATGAAAATCTGTACCATCAACATCAACCCAATAAAACATTTATTCAACATTTTTTACAAAGAATTGAGAATAATCATAGTCCATACTGATGATAACAGACAAGCAAAGCAACCTGATTCCTTCATTGCTATTCAAGGAAAGCAATCCATAACTACAATTAAGTCCAAAATCCATACTGAATTCAGATCATGCAAATAAGAACCAGGTCACCAAATCTGTAAGATCATGGGCAGCTTTGCCTTCAACCGTACGTTTCCGGCAAGCTTGCAGAGGTAACAGTTTTGAATTTGATGGTGAAAAAGGATAGAGACTAAACTGGCCTTCAACAACGCCGTCAAAGAAGCGGCCAGCGGTGGCGGTTATTCGACGCGTCTCAGCCTCACCGGTGGAGTGAGTGACAGTGACAGTGGGTAATCACAGCGATGTGCCGAAATCGATGCTCCCATAAGCGGGGCCGTTCAATTTTGAACAATGCGAGATCCAAAAAATCCAAATTTGGGATGTGTTGGAAACCGGATTTGCTAAGCTTACAATTTCTCTCGGTTGCCAAAATTTAACAAAAAATAATGATGCTTGTGATTGAAGTGCCAGCATAAGAACACATCATAACTAATGGAGATTGGGTCTAGTAGAAAAGATGATATGGATCCAACCTCGTATGTTAAGGATTTGATCAGCTAAAACCCTAGAGGAACTTGTCTCTAGATCCTTAGCTATAAAAAGGCTCCACAAAAGTTGATCAGACTTTTGCAACCTGACCGATCAATTAAAACCCTAGAGGAACTCGTCTCTAGATCTTTAACTATAAAAGGCTCCACAAGAGTTGATCACTCTCTTATGATCCAATCGTATTCTATCCCAAATACAAACCACAAGTTAAAACTTGCTGAGGAAAAACTTATCATTCAACTTGAAATAACTGAATACAACTTACTCCTCAAATAGAAAATTTACTAGCCCTAAGATAACTCAAAATATTAAAAAGATATAATGCCATCTGCTTAAATTAAATCAAAGATATTGATATTAAATAATATCCTTGAGATCCCTAATTTGGTACTCATATAACTAAAATATTATCCTAAAAGATAAACTACTAATATATCCTAAAGATCATTAAGATGATTCAAAATATCTAAAAGATAAATCAAATCTTCCTAACAATCAACTAAATGCAAAATAAACCTTTTTTTAAAAAATATAATTACATAGAAAATAAAAATAAAAAGATTTAATTATCTTCTTCCATGTGCTTCTCTTGATAGTTGAATGCCAAGCAAGATATCTACTTGAATTGATATAATTGCTCTTTCGATTCATATCAAAAGATCAGTCCCTTAGAATGTGGTAAAAAAAGATTTGAAACCTTGTTAGGAGAAGTGGCCACAATTAATACCAATAATGTCTCGAATAGAATTGTCTCTAGTAGAATGATACGTGTACTTAGAAAAAAAAGAGAGTTTCTACTATAAGATGTGTCTAGCAGCAGCGTAAGCATCTAATATATTGAAGTGTTAGCATAAGTATCTACTATAACTGACAAGGTACAACATAGTAAACTAAGGTTCAAATCCTTACTGGGAAATGTGTCCAACAGTGTTTCGAATAAGATTGTCTTGAGTAAGATGATACATATGCTTAATAAAAAAGAATATCTACAATAAGATGTGTTAGGTCACAAGGATAACATCATATTTGGATGAGATTCTACACTCAAATTATATTCATAATTATATTGTCTTTAATATATTGGGGGAATTACTATGAGTGTTAATTGAAAGAAGGAACTTAATGACTAAACAATCAAAATGATAAATGAACAACATAAACTTGTCATTTTCTATAGTGGAACTTGTTATTACATGTTTTTTAGCTACTACTGAACATTTGTGTGATTAAATCCCTTCTTGGGGTCCAGATAGTAATCCCAACCTTTTTATATAACCATATGGCATTGATATGATTAAGTATTAGATAAAACTTATGTGCGATTGAACTAATATGTGCTGGTCCTAGTGAACAGTGCTTTTACCCCTTAAACATGAGGTTTAGAGTCTGAATCTATACGAATGCTGAGGATACCTTTGGGATGGCCAGCTACCTCAATTTTGCATGACAATACACAAATATAACATATTGAAACAACCATATTAAAGAAAATTGACGTATGATCGAACATTATTAGATGTATCACTTTTAATGTGATTTTTTTGTATCATTTTTTAATAGTAAGCCATGCAGTTAGATATAATCTTGAAGTTGTTTATGGTCACACTATGTTATTGGTAAAATAGAATCCAAGTGTCTCTAAAATATGAAAACCTTAAAATTAAATTGAGAAAGATAGGAGGAAGTATCCTTGCTAGCAATTATATGTAAAAATTTACTTGATTTAGAATAGCATTACATGGCAAGAAATCCTTTACTTTTCTTGCATTATGAAAATTTCCAGTAAATTGAAGAGATTGTATTAAAAAAAAAGTAAATTGAAGAGAAATTTGATAAAGAACTGCCCCACAATTTAAGTTGCATGAAATGACTATCCATAACATATCTGTCCAAATTTTATGACTCCTGTTTGTTGCGTCTTGATTAATGAGTCTATCATAATAGTAATTGATGATAAGATTTTCCATTTAAATGTGAGGACCGTTTAAAAGTTTGAAAATTTTTTTTTTTATTTTTTAAAATTAAATTGAGATAGGATGAAATGTCAAAGCTAGTAATTATATATATATTTAAAAATTTACTCGATTTAAAATAACATTACACGGCAAGGAATCTTTTACTTTTCTTATATGAAAATATGTTTGATGAGAGATGCATGGAGAAAGAACTGACTATACGTATCATGTCCATCTAAATTTCATGACTCTTATTTTGTTGTGTCTTGATCAATGAATCTATCATATTCATAATAGTGATCAATGATAAAATTTTCCATTCAAATGTGAGGACCGTTTAAAAGTTTGAAAATTATTTTTTTAATTTTTAAAATTAAATTGAGAAAAACAGGAGGAAATATCCTAGCTAGTCAGGAAATATATTTTTTAAAATTTAATTGATTTAAAATAACATTACACGGCAATGAATCTTTTACTTTTCTTATATGTAAATATGTTTGATAAGAGATGGATGGAGAAAGAACTGACTATACGTAGTATGTCCATCCAAATTTCAATACCCCGCAAATAGAAGGTTTCCTAAACAATCAATAACCTCTCAAGAAATAGCATATTGATATACACATGAACCTTGAGAGTTTTATCTAGTAGAAAAATAAATTTTAGAAGAGCGAAGATGAAGTTGAACATTGGCATTCTCATAAATATGAAGCTATTTGATGGTTATCAAAAGACAAGTTTATTATCAAATGATATGTAATTACACCATATTTTTCACAATAAACAAGAATTTTCCTTGACTTCAAATGATAAAGTACTGAATAACCTAGAATTTTCTTTCCCTTCCACTTCTTAAAACTTTAAATTGAACTAAGCTTGGGTTGCCAAAATTTAACAAAAAATAATGATGATTGTGATTGAACTGCCAGTATAAGAATACACAATAACCAACAGATGTTGGATATAGTAGAAAGGGTTAGTCTTTTGCAACGTGGTAAAATAAGATTTGAAACCTCGTTAGAAGAAGTGGCCGCATTTAATACCAATAATGCCTCGAACAAAGTTACCTTTGGTAGGATGATATATGTACTTAGAAAAAAAATTTCTACTGTAAGATGTGTCCGGTGGCAGTGCAAGTATCTACTATATTGAAGTGTTAGCATAAGTGTCTACTATAACCGACGGGGTATAACATGGTGAATTAAAGTTCATACTAGGAGAGATGCCCAAAGTGTTTCGAATAACATTGTCTTGAATAAGAGGATATATATGTTTAACAAAAAGAGTATCCACGATAAGATGTGTTAGGTGGCAATGCTACCCCTCATATTTGGATAAAATTCTAAACTCAGCTTATATTCCTAATTATATAGGGTGAATCACTTGGAGAAATTTTTTTTTTGACAATTACTAGGAGAATTTAATTGACAAAATGACAAGTGATCAATATAAACTTGTCATTTTCTATGGTGGAACTTTTTTATTGCATACTTCTATGCTATTATTCAACATTTGTGTGATTAACTCCCTTATTGGGGGCCTGATAGTAATCTCTTCCTTTTATATAACCATATGGCATTGATATGATTCAGTATTAGATAAAACTTATGTATGGTTGAACTAATTGATGTTGGTCCTAGTGAACAGTACTTTTACGACTTAAACATGAAGTTTGGAGTCTGAGTCTGTATGAATATAGAGGACACCTTTGGAATAGCTAACTACCTCAATTAAGTCTAACAATATTTAAATATAACATACTAAAACAACCATATT
This sequence comes from Vachellia collinsii, assembly GCA_006871305.1. Lineage (NCBI taxonomy): Eukaryota > Viridiplantae > Streptophyta > Magnoliopsida > Fabales > Fabaceae > Vachellia > Vachellia collinsii. Next base: position 746 of record QFDD01003163.1, on the reverse strand, counting down.
AAAGAAAATTGGCGTATAATCGGACATTATTAGATGTATCATTTTTAATGTGATTTTTTCTAACATTTTTTAATAGTAAGCCATGCAACAGATATCATTTTTGAAGTTGTTTATAGTCACACTATTTTATTGGTAAAATAGAATACAAGTGTCTCTAAAAGATGAAAACCTTAAAATTAAATTGAGAAAGAGAGGAGGGAGAATCCTTGCTAGCAATTATATTTAAAAATTTACTTGATTTGAAATAGTATTACATGGCAAGGAATCTTTTAATTTTCTTGTATGAAAAAAATTGCTAGTAAATTGAAGAGATGTTTGATAAGAGATGGATGGAGAAAGTGTTAGGATCGGCCGACACCCAAGAGGGGGGGGTGAATTGGGTGTTTCAAAAATTCTCTTTTCAAACCTTCATTAATCAAACTATCCAAATCATAAGTTGATAAAACATAGACAATGATATTGGATAGAGTAAGAATGGAATCATTAGAAATTAGTGAAGATGAAAGAAAGATAAGCACACAGAGATTTATCCTGGTTCGGTCCTCTCTGACCTACGTCCAGTCCTCAGACTCTTCTGAGATTTTCAATTCACTATATCATCCAAGTTTAACCAGGTACTTGGAAAACCATTACAGCCACATATTCAATGTAATTCATACACAGGCTCTTTCAAGTTTGTAACGGTGGGTACTTGTGAACCCCATAAACTTTCCGGGTATTTATGAAACCCTCTCAAGATTGTAACG
>QFDD01003162.1:0-22909 GCA_006871305.1 Vachellia collinsii | reverse complement strand
AATGGTTTCTTGTGCAACAATGATATTATCAATGATGTTTCTCCCTTTGATGAAGCTGGATTAATAGGGAAGAATCAATGTAGGCATAATATTCTGCAACCTCAAAGCAATTATCTTTGTAATTAACTTGTAGATGGTGGTACACATACTAATGGGCTGGTATTCCTTTAAGCTCTGGGGTTGATCCACTTTAGGAACGAGGGTTATCAAAGTGCAATTAAACCATGGATTCACATCTTTCCCTTCAAAGATCTCCTTCACTTCATGGAATAAGGAATCTCCGACAGTCTCCCAGTTGGATTGGAAGAAATGAGCATGAAACCCATCCATGCCTGGGGCTTTGAGCGCAGCCATGTTGAACAATGCAAGCTTAATTTCTTGCTTGGTCACAGGCCCAGCAAGCATGGTTACTACTGAATCAAATAGAGGAGGAAACATACCTACATGCCTGTAGTTTGTTAGAGCATGATGTTCCAGGGAGTATAGATTAGTGAAATATTCAAAAGCCATCTGGCACAATTTTTGTTGGTCTGCTTCCCATTCCCTTGAGTCATTTTTTAACATGAGGGTTGTGCAATGACATTGACGAGAGATAGCTTTCGAGTGATAAAATTTTGTGTTTCGATCTCTATTGCATATCCATTGACAACAGGATTTCTGTAGCCATAATAACTCTTCTTGAAGGCACATTGTTTTGTGTTCAATAATAAGAGCACGCTCTAGAGTAAGAAGACCTTGGGAAGAAAGACAACATTCCAAATATTTCTGCACACCTACAAATCGAGCTCGCAATTTCTTCTTGGATTGACCAAATGAACCGAAAGATTCTTTATTCCAGACTTGAAGCTGGCAAGTAAGTTGGGTGAGGTTTTCTGCCACAGTTTTATCAAGGCTCCAATTTGTTTCGATGAGATGCTTAAATTCAGGGTGAAGATTCCAAGCAGCCAAGTAGCAAAATGGTGTTGGTTTTGGTTGGGACAAAAGACCAAACCTTATAAGAAGTGGGCGATAGTCACTTTGAATCCTTGGCAAGTAGAGAACATGATCATGAGAATGAGTTGAGTTCCATTGTTTATTACAGAGAGCGCGATCCAAGTGAACCAGACGGCTCCCTCTTTGCCAGGTAAACCTTGGGCCTGTGAAGCCCAAATCTAGTAGACTGGCTATCTGTATAAAATTATTAAAAGCATTACAACCCATACGATTCCGAGAAGACCCACCATTTCTATCTTTGACAGAGTGTGTAGCATTAAAATCATCGGTAAGGATCCAAACATCATCATCCTCTATAGGAAGATTGAGGAGGTCACGCCAGAGTCTTTCTCTTGTGGTAGGATTGGGGCTCCCATATATTGCTGTGAAATAGAAAGACTTACATATATCTTCCTCCTCTACCATCACATGAATGAACTGTTTGTGGTTCATAAGGACTTTGAGTTTGATTCTATCATTCCACATGAGGCAAATGCCTCCTGAAAATCCAGAAGCCCCTACCCTATGAGAATTTGGGTATCTAGTTTTCTTGATAACTTGATCAACTTTCACTCTTGAAATTCTGGGTTCAACCAAAACAAGGACTTCCGGTTGGTGTCCTTGTAACAGGGATTTTAGAGCACGATGGAACTTATTAGATGCAGCCCCTTGGCAATTCCATACAAATATTGACTTAATCAAATAAATTAATGTTCATGCTCAGAGAGCTTTGACCTCTCTTTGAGGCAATATCATCTTCGGGTCCAAATTCTGTGGCTTCCATAAAAGCCTTTTCTTCATCAAATGTTAAGGGCGAGCCAAGAGCTTCTGCCAAAGCCTTGGTTAATTCCTTTGATGGGGTACCCACACCCTCTTTTGACTTGGTATGAATGTTCTTAACCTTGCCATTGGATTGAAGTTGAAACCTTCCCTATATGGAATTTTCATTAGGAGGCTTGGGTAAAAAATTTTCCTTACCAGGCCTAACTCCTGTGTTGGGCTTTGGTAAGATTGGGCTATTAGACCTCTTCGTTGTAATTGTCTTAAAGACTGAACGCTTGTCTGTCAAGGAAATAGCTGAGTGTCTCGCTTCAGCTAAAGTCATGGGATACGTGCTTCATGATAAGCCGGCGAGTCAAAGAAGGATCAATTGGAGGCTTTTTTAGGGGTAGTCTTCTTAGGGTTCAAACCTTTATTTTTTTGTCTCCCTCTAAGATTCATTGACTTAGCAGAGCTGTTTTTCCTCTGAAAGCCTTTTGTTCTATCAGATATGGATGGAGAAACTTTGGTGAAGTTTTCGAAAGGCACTAATCTATCATAAACAGCTCCGTACCCTCCAAGGAAGCTAATACTCCATACCTGTTTCTGCCAATGTCACTAGATTGAGTATTGGTGTAAGAAGTTTTCCTATTTCTTGTCAAGCACGAGCCCCTAGAAGGAACTTGCATCCATTCACCAAAAGGTTTATCTTCACATGACAAAAATTCATGCGCCCCACCTGCAGGCATGCTCGAAACAGAATGGTGTGCTTGAACGTTAATTGAAGGATTGGAAGAGGTTGCCATAGGTTGCTGGTTTTGAACCTTAAGTGGACACATAGCCTCTAAATGGCCATATCTACCATAATGGTAACAGATAATGGGCAAGCCTTCATATTCAACATGCTGAGTCACCGTCAAGTTTTATCATAGACACTAAAGGCTTTGTGAGATCAAGCTTCATTGCCAAACGAGCGAACCTGGCTTTCTCAACTCCTTCAGTGTTGTAATCGACTTTCAGGACTTGTTCGATCACCTCCCCAATGGCACGAAGTACACCTTTGTGGTAGTAATGGTAAGGGAGGCCGGGGAGGCGTACCCAACCATAAACCTATTTTATTTCTAGATTTTGTGGGGAGAGAGTCAGTTCCCAAGGATGGATGGTTAAATAGTGTCCAAGGATAAACCAAGGTCCACCCAAAATGGCTTTTTGATAGTTGCTCTCATGATCAAATTTCACCATAAAGCATCCACCCTCCAGTTCTGTGAGTTTGAACTTACCAGAAGGTTTCCACATGTTGAGTAACTTGGCTTGTAGAGTGGCCTGGCGAATATATTGACCCAATAGCTTGACAATTATAGCACGCTTCATGCATTGGGCCATAAAGTCTTGAATGCGTTGGGAGAAAGTGATAGCTGGAACAAGCCCCTCTAAGTCAACAGATACATCTCCCTCATCAATGAGAAGTTCCTGAGGTCCGGTATCACTGGTCTCAATAGCAGTAGGCTCACTGTTCAGCAGTTTGTCCTTGAAAGAAACTCTGTTAGCCATGGGTTCAACTGCTTTAGCTACTCTCAAGTTTTCCGGGTCATGACTTTGGGGAGCCATGCCACTACTGGTATTCCTTCCTACACTTACTTCGCATGGAAATAAATGCTTCTGGGATTCAGTCCATGTCGAACTTTCATTCATTACATCTTCAGTTTCTTCTTGAGCCATCTCCTCATCTATATCACCTTTATCACGTATTTTAACCTTCTTAGTGTTTATCATCTCATCAGTGCGAGCGTTCTCCTTTTCCAGTGAGCGTTACCTCAAGTTCTCGTTCAATTTCCTCTATTCACTGTCATTTTTCGCAGGAAGGACAAGACCCCCGCCACAGTACATTGGGTATAATAAATAAATAAATAAACATAATTACCATCAAACGTTGTTAGTTATGCGAGCCAACCCCCCCTGAAACACGGAATGATAAAGTAAGAGAGACGGATTAATATTATTTTATGTGATATGATTATTCAGATTGTTTAAAAAATCATTATAAACAATAATGGATTGTTATATGTAATTAAGCACATGCAATAATAGGTGGATGGAGCCAAACGTTAAGTGGTCTCGCATCAAGCACATACTACAAATCAAACGTTGTTAATTATGCGTGCCTATTCCCTTTTTCAAAAGGGCTTATTTATTGGTTTCTGTGTGTGTTTGTGTGTACGTGAGAACCTTCCCTAATGATAAAATAAGCTCTATATATATATATAACTTGTCCCTTTGTTGCTTCCTGCAAGCTAGTTGCTTGTAAGGACTTGATATTCTTTTATAATCACTTCTCAACTTTGCTATGATAAATGCTCCTTTTAATTCTGGTAATAAATCAAAATTAGGGCTTATTTGCTTTCAAGGCTAGTATTTATTAATGCCAGTCAATTCTTACTTTCAGGGCTTATTTATTGGCTTCTATATATGTACGTGAATGTCATGCTTCGTGCTGCAAGTTGTTTACTCACAAGGACTTTGATATCCTTCTATCACTTCTCATCAGTTTGTCTTATTACTTTAAATTTAATCTCAATGGAAGGACAAGTATTATCCAAAGACCAAACTATTTGAGGTACTTTAAGTTAAAATACCACACTCTAAATAGCATGTCTACACACACACACAATGTTGGAAGGGTGAGCAATTAATATGCAAGTAACTTACAAATAAATAAAAGTGATAATTATGTTTTTGAGTACTAAATAAACTCCAAATGATCTTATGTATAAGTCACTTCTAGTTATCTCATTGAAACCAATGAGGTAGTTAATTAATTAATTAAATTATTCATATTATCCTAAAAGATTTGGTTTAATATATGATGATGAAAATCAAAACTCAATTCGCTTAATGTTTGGAATAACTTGTCAAAAAAAGCTAAAAATAAATTTTTTTCCCAACAAAACCTTCATGATTCGCTTAATGTTCTCACAACAACTCAAGTGTCAAACTTGACTAAGTGAATATACGTAATCTGATGTAAGTATTATAAGAGAGGTTTTATCTTAACTTACGTGAAAGTGATTCTGGAAATGGTTAACAAACAAGCGATAAATCACTTTTTTATTTTAAAAAAAATTAAACAAACTGATCCTAGAAATCATGCAATATGCGGGAAGGGGAGGCACAATACTACGGATAAAACTTAATACAATTCATATCTTCGTGATCGAATTCTCCAACGATAACAGGACTTGAGTTTGGCATGCAAGTGTATGGCTTCACGGGTCAACACTACATATTGGATATTTAAAAAAAAAAAGTTTATAGGGTATATCTCACATTGGAGAACTTTTTTGTTTTGGAAGTATTTTGACTGCAGAATTTAACAAAAAAGATATAAGGAACTGTGTTTGGGTCAGCCATAGCATTGCAATATATTGCTATTTATTAGTGACTCACTACATATATTTAAACTATCATATAGAATAATGATTATGCATGGAAGAAATTGAAGAAAGAAGAAATCCCATTTCAATGCTAAAAAGCATAAAAAGCAGATACCACATGGACTATATATCATCAAAACCAATGACTTTGAAACTTCATTTCATGTGGGAAAAGAGACAGCATGCAGAACCAAGAGATAGAGAACAGCATGCAGAACTAATATGAGAAATGAAGGATAGTGTGCTGACAAGACAAACCTAAGGTGCTGTTTTTCTACCTCATCCTAAACCTTTTAGTTGACCACATGATGTACTGAAAAATGAAAGGAGATAATGCTATTGATAGAGTAGGTAGCTTATAATATAGTAGGTAGGCCAGTCAGGTAGGCGAGTGCAGGAAGGAGATGGGAGAGGTAGTTGACCTTTGTTGTGGATCCCCTTTCCCCTATGTAGAAAGGAGATAAGGCTAATTTCTAAATCTTTACATGTTATTATTTTCTTCCACACACACACATCTGTTATTCATTTGTTTTTGAAACTGTTGGGATTCTCTTCAAACTGGTGTCCGTGCCAATTGCTTTAACTTTTCTTTCTCACTTGTGTGATTTATAATCGGTTTCATAAGAGATTTATAATCCCCCATTGAGAAATGATCTAACAATTATTTGCTTTCCACTCTGAATTGTCCATCTTCAAGGACTTAATAAATTGCACGGAAAAGAACAGGTGTAATTTAGAAAATGAACTTTCTATCTCAGCATTTGAAAAGAGCACAGCAAGAATAATTATCTCAATTTGGAAGATCGCCTATAAAGCAATATGATTATGATCCAAGGAAGCATATGGAGGAAAACTTGGAAAAATATGTACAAGACTCGCTTATGATAGTAAGAATCAACCCTTTTCAATATTGTACAGAGTATTCCACTGCCAATCAACAGGACATTTAAACAAAAGATCTCACTAATAAGACATGTTTCTATGTCACCTAGCTTGGACTCCCCCATGCAATGCATGGATGCAAGGCTTATTGAATTACTTCACCTTTAATGAACTTCTTTTTCCCCCATTAAATGCATATTGTTTTATGAAAGGGAATGAATTAAACCATAATTATACATTATTTCTCAATATTTTCACCGATCTATACAATCATTCATTGAAATTTGAAAAGCTTTTATTGTATACAACATTTGTTATAGTCTTTTTGCCTTAATCATTGTCATCTACAACTATATTCAAACCGTCCTTATAATTTTCCATGTGTAAAGACAGGCTTAAAAAAATATAAACTATTCACCAAAAAAAATATAAACTAACATGGCGAAGTGACCACCCTTGACTGTTGTTGATAAGCATAACAAATGAAAATTGGATAGAGAATTGTCTTCATTGCAAATGAAATGATCATCTACTTATAAAAGGATTCATGTTCATCCTATGAATAAGGACCTTTTGATTTGAATTTGATCTGTTTAAAGTAATTGCTTCTATAACACTTTCCCTAGCTGAGATAGAAAAAATATTGTTCTTTTCGATACATATAAATAGTATTGTATACAAACACACATATTTCCTTTTATAAAACCTTATACTTCTTGTTACTTTTATGGCAAGAAAATATTGGGACATAAAATTCGTCCAATTTTTTTTTTCCAACAACTTGTATACTCATTGCAATGAAAATTTTGCCATTCAAATGAAATCTCCAATTTCATAATATCTTTTAGTCATTCAAATAAAGTTCATAATTTTAACTAAATGTTTAAAAGCTAGTTTCAATGAAATTAAGTTTGGTCATCCAAATGAAGTTAGCTCATACATTTTAATCACAATTTAATTTGATTTTGATCATTAACTTGATGTTGTTAATTGCTTAATTTAAATTTATTTTTTATGGCATTATTTTAGAGAATGAGTTAAAAATTAAATAAGGGCATTATTCGAGAATAATGATTGGAATCAAAATGAAAGAAAAATATATCCATAAGAAGAAAAAAGAGGAAGTGAAGAAGGAAGGCATGAGGTATTTCCAGTATAACTATATGAAGGCCCATCATTCTCCCTATCTTTACTTTTCGTCGATGTATTATCATCACATGAATTATGTTCTGTTTCTAATGGGTTTCGACAGTTCTCATGGACATATGATTTAAAAGAAATAATTGAAAAACAAAGTAAATGAGAAACGATATTAAGAATGAAGTATTGACATTCTTTAACTTACACCCCATGAATAAAGAGTATAGTGTTCCAAATGAAACCAAACAGCAGACTGGATTCAATATACTCACAAGAATATAATGAACTTAAGAAAAGATTTTGAACGATGATCATTCATAGGGTGTACCTGGATATGAAGTAATTGGGGAAGCTTCAAGCATGGTATGGTTGTGAGAACCATGATGTCCTCTCATGTAGTCAAAGCCTTAGTAGAGACAATATATTTCCAAGTAACATTTTTTGCGTCAAACCTATGCGTAACCGTTGGTCTCCAGTGGAAATGAAGGAAGAAATTATATTTAGATATCTTTTTTTTTTCTTGGTGAAATGATATTTAGATATCTAAAATAGAAGAAAATGGAAACTCCATTAAAACTAGGATGGTAGGGATTTTTTTTTTGGCATGTGCCCAACTGTTGTTTCGGTCGTTTATGGGTGGACTTCGTTCTCAATGCAATTTTGGAATATTGAGACACAATGACAGCAGTTCTCTAGCATGTTTCACTGAGTGCATGTATGGAAAAGTAGGAAAACCATGGTTTTGGAAGAAGTTATTAATAAACATGTCTAGAAAATGCAGTACAGTTTCTGATCCCAAAACCATGATTTCAAAATGTGGTAGAGAAACATACTTATATTCTTCAAAATAGCTTTTAACCCTCAAAATCATTATTTGTGGATGAAAACTATGGTTTTCCAAAATTGATTCTTTCTACAATTGGTAGATAAACATACTTATATTCTTCACTCATGTATATCTTGGGAATTGTTTGGTAAGGGCAGTGTCTTGATCTCCACAATTTCACATTTAGTGCCAAGATAAAGCAACTTTCTTTGTCACAAATAAGGAATTTTTTAAAATTAATTATATCAATTTGGTTTCTTTGCAATAAAATAGTTTAGTAGCAGTCACTCATGGAATTTAGTGTACCAAAGCAAAAGGGAGGTGATTCCATAGTCACACATAAGAAATTTTTCAGCATGTCTGTACAATTTTTTGGGTTCAAAGAATTCTTTTTTTTTTTGAGGAAAAACAAAAGATATCATTAAAATATATATATCCGACAAGAAAGTAAATGAATTACATATCATATTAAAAGAAACTAAATCAATTACATAACCTATTTTTTAGTTCAAAGAACTTGCATACACACAATCCACACAGCATTAACTATTCTCGTACGGACCATGAATTTCCAGGGTTCCATGCAGCACGCCTGACTTTTTAAGCCCCATACAGTACGACAATGAAGTGGGTCTTCACTCTTTTTTTTAAAGCACTTGTTTTTTTTTTGTCCAACTTTCACTTTAAGCACTTATAACATGTATGGGTATTTTTTTTAAAATCATGCTTTGATCTCAAAACTATGATTTCAAAAAAAAAAAATGTAGATAAATATATTTAAAAAATGCTGAATAGTTTTAAATTCTTAAAATCATTATTTTATATAAGTCATACAAACATTTTTAGATTTTTCAGAATAGTTTATAATCCTCAAAATCATGGTTTAGAGATGGAAACTATAGTTTTCCAAAAAAAAAAAAAATTCTTTCAAATTTTTTCAGAAATTATTTTTCAAAATCTATTCTCTAAAATAACTTTTATACAAATTGAGACAGAAATTATTCTCAAAAATCTAATCCAAACATATCCTTAGCAGTTAACAATGACAACTTGATCACTTTCCTGTTCTTCTCTCTCACGAGGCTAAGATGTAAAATATAAACTTTTATCAAAAGTGAGTCTAAGATCATATATTTTTTTAATATCCAAAAATACCTATAAATATTCAAAATGGAAGAAAAATATTATGACTATTAAATATAACTTAATAAGCATTGTTAAATATGCATATGCAAAAATAGTGTGAATTTCATAACAAAAAGTGACAGTATTAAGTTAAATTTAACGGTTATGATATTTCTACACTTATTTTAAATATTGATTAGTATTTTTGCACATTTCAAAAACATATGATGTTAAATACACTTTTGCTAATAGTTTATGGGTAATTTTATGTCTTAACCCAACATTGGTAACAGAAACATCATTGATTACTGAGCGAAAATATGTAAGGTAAAACTTTCATATATTATCTTCCACTCGAAGTAAAATATAAAAATAACTTGTCTTACATACTACACCTATTTCCACTAATTTTTTTTTTTTTCATAATAACTTGTCTAGTTTAATTTCAATCTTAATCAATAATTGACGTAACAATACGGAGTTGAGTATTTAAGTAAACAAGGATATTGTTAGCGAGGATGCAAGTCAGTAATTGAATCTTCATCCACAGAACGTTGCATAGACTTGCTTGTACATTGATCCGAGCCATTCTCAAAACTTGCTTCATTGTTTGAATCTGTTCTATGGCGACTAATAAAAAATGGAGGCTCTTGAGGATTTGATAATGTCAGGGAGTGGCTACTTAGCATCACCATAATGGATTGTATTGTTGGTCGTAGAGCTGGATTCTCCTGAATACACAACAAGCTTATGTGAATGCACTTAATAACTTCATTTCTTGAACAAGAATCTCTGAAACTAGAATCCAGCAATTCCAATGGCTTCCCTTCCGTCCACAGCTTCCACGCCTGTAATTCCAATCTCACACAGACACACACACACACACAAGTAATTCGTTAACATTTTGATCTCTCTACCTACCATCAAAGACTATTTACTTATGGTAATATACTTACATAGCCTGGTAGGTCTTCAGCATAACTTGATACATGGAAAGATGTATTTTTTTGACCACTAATAATCTCCAGCATAAGGACACCAAAGCTATATATATCAGATTTGATTGAAATATGACCATTCATTGCATATTCTGGAGCCATGTATCCACTACGGAAAAAACACATTCCATGATAATTACTCTCTTTTATCTAATTCATTATAAATTATGATGCAAAACAATTGGCATGAAAATTATTAACTTACAAGGTACCGACAACTCTACTTGTACTTGCTTCTGATTGATTAACTCCAAAAATTCTAGCCATACCAAAATCAGCGATTTTTGAATTCAAATCTTCATCCAACAGCACATTACTAGCTTTGAGATCACGATGTATAATTTTCAATTGGGAATCTTCATGAAGATAAAGCAACCCCCTTGCAATGCCTTCAATAATCCTATAACGCTTTGACCAATTCAACTTACCTTGGTTTTCAAGTCCTGTATAGCCAATAAGAAGCAGATTTAAATAATAAGATAAAAAATTTGATTCACATGCGTACCCAGCCTAATTCGAACCAACTAATAATAAAAGTTATATGATTAATTAATGAGTGAGACATATGTGTAACTAAATGCAAAAAGTAATTTTGTGAAACCTACCAAACAAAAAATTATCCAAGCTTTTGTTGGGCAAGAATTCATATATGAGTATCCTTTCTCCTTCATCGAAGCAAAATCCAAGTAGCCTTACAAGATTTCTGTGTTGAAGTTTTGCCATCGTAGCAATTTCATTCTTAAATTCCCCTACACCTTGGTTCGAACTGCTTGATAGTCTTTTTACTGCTAACTCTTGTCCACCTGGTAGAATACCCTTTATAAGAATAACCAACGCAATCAAAATTCATTGCAAACAAATATTAATTTTATGAGTTTGAGTACAGTGATCAAATTTTTTTGAATGTGAAATAGATTTATATACCTTATACACTTCACCAAATCCTCCCTGACCAATTTTATTGGCAGGAGAGAAGTTGTCTGTGGCTAATTTGATGGTATCCAAATCAAATTGTAGGGACTCTATACTTGAAATATCAACTACATAACCAAAAACAAGAATAAAAAAATTTGTGGGGATTATGCTATTATTCATCCAGCAAGGAACTTCCATGTAGAGTTAAAATTGCGTATGTACCAAATTAAACATGAGATGTGATATTTATCATACCAGTTTGTTCAGCAACTGAAGTGTATTTCCTTACTCTCCGTTTTAACCACAAGAAGCAGAGCGAGACTATCAATATGAAAAACGCTGTTGGAGCAACTATGCCGATAATTATCCCAGCTGAAATCCTGCTTTTGCTCTTATTTGAATAAAATACTTGCTCTGATAATACATATAAAACACAAATAGCCAAATTTCAATGCTAAAAATTTAGTTAAAATTTATTAAAGATAATAAATATATAAAAATGCATATAATTTAAAAAAAATAATATGAGAATTGGGAAGGAGAAAGATGATGTGATATAACATGTAAATAATATAATTTAATTAAAATATACAACAATATTCTTATATAATTATGAAAAGAATAATATTTAATTAAAAAGGCATTGATTCACAGGTAAATAGAATTTTCATGCATAAACCACACATAATTTAACAAAAAAGAGTTAATAGAGCATAAATATAATGGATAGCTATTTTTTAACTCAAATTAAGACAATGTAATTTTTGACTCAATAATGTGTGTGTGTGTGTGGGCGCGCGCGGGTCATCTAGTTCAAAACTTTTGATTCGAGCGGCCAAGAGAACTGGTCACCAATTCACTAGTCCTCAGATTGGGTTTTCATAGCGTTAAAAAATACACGTTATGATTTAATGAACCATACACTGTAGAAAAGTGTCTACAAGGTTTTTTTTTTTTTTTTTTTTTTGCAGAAGGGATCGTGATAACAGACCTTTGGGAGTGGATTCTGGCGAAGGAGCTGGTGGCGGTGGTGGGGCTTCCTGGTAAAAAGCATACATGTCATACCTTATAAAGCAACTGGGCTTGAGGATATCTCCGCCTACATTCCCATTACAGCAGTAGGGCAAATCGGCAACACCTTCGGTGAGACAGTTGAGACAATCATTCTCTGATATATCCGGCGTGCACTGTGCCAAAGTATATAGAGTTTGGAAAACATTATAGTCTACTTTTTTTGTCGCAAATTTCTTGCCTCCTCCTTCCGACGCCTCTTTCGTAACCACTTTCAAGGTTTCGCCTAACAGCTTCATAAAGCCCGTCGTGTCCGTTGCATTGCCGGTGTTAACAAGAGTCATCCGGGGGTCTTTTTCCATTTTGGAGAAGATATACTGATCAGAGTAACGTAACCAGCACTTGGGGTACCAACTGATGGCTGATGTATTATTGGGACATCTCTGGACGATATCTTTGATTCCGTCGGAAACACATTTTTGGCAAGTCTGAACGTCGGTGTCACCGAGGCACTGGAAGATGCCGTAGACGGTGGCGTTGTAAAACCCACCACTTTGATTGGCGTTGGAGGGAAGGGAAGAAAGTAAGCGATTAAGATTTTTCTGAAAAGTGCTGTTCTGGGCATATGTTGTAGTTGAACATATGTGAGATTCGCCTTTGATTGTACGAGCAATCAAAAGGATCATAAGCCAGCAAAGAAGAAGAAAGGGTTTTGGAGAATTCATGAATCGAATCATTTTGCATGTGACGATTAATGCCGTTTCGTAGAACATTACTTCTGGTTTGTACGTGTACTCAATACTACTTTATCCTTTATTTATTATATTTTGTTTTCATGTATTACACTAAATATTAAATAAAAATAAAGTTAAAAAATTATTGAATTTTTAGATAGAGTTAATAATGTTTAAGGTTTTTCTAAATCTATGTAAAACATGTTGAAAATGTTCTATAAATAAGATAGAAAAGGAGTAGTATATAACTTTCTATTGTTTTGGAATTTTTAAAGTGGCAGATTTTAGAATTTGGAAACCACTGACTTTGATTAACAAATAACAAGAGAGATATGGACTGGACTGGACAAAACTTGAAGGTTATTAAATTTGTTCTAATCACTACATTTTCAATTAAAACGTATGAAGAACTTAACAAAAGTTAAATTTTATTAATTTTACTCTTTTTTAATATACTGTCAACATTAATTATTTCTTGATTTCCTTAATTATTTTTCACCTTTTTAAGAAATATGGAAAACGCTATACACTTGAGAAATATAACTATATAATCATCAAATTAATAAATAATTAATTTTTTGTATCTATCATTTTCACCAAATTTTAGTTATTTAAATTTTAAGCTTTCTTAAAAATACGGCAATGAAGACCTTTTCAAAGTCTTCATTAATTAATTGCCATTTATTAGACTATTGGCTTCCGTGTCCAATTTGAACTTCAAATTCCCCACGTCCACGTTATTTAGACTGATTGGTAAATACACCTAGTGGCTACTGAGGAATATGCGCGTGAAGGGATTAGTGATCCTACACCGAGTGGCTACTGAGGAAAATATGAATATCAACCTAAGTCAAAGTCTTCCGATTGCTATAGCGTGGACGGTGGAAAAATAACATCCTAATCATAATCTTTGACTTTGAAAATAAGTGATCAGAGACACCCTCACTGTAATGTGTTGAAACTGGGTTCGCCTCAGGTGAGGATACTGAGGCAAGAGTTAAAGTGTGCTGAAAATGGTCACTGTCTTGGTATATAATATATATATATATATATATGAATACATGCTGTAAAAGTAAAAATTCATTCATCCCATTTAAAAATGTTCATTGCTTTTATGAAAAAATATTGAGCCAATTTGGATTAGCGGTTCAGAATTAACTTTTTTGTTAAAATAACTCTTTGGAAAATAAAGTTAGGATAGAAGTTAAATAATATGATGTAATTTATATTTAAATTAAAAGTAATAAAAATGATTTTTTGTGAACCTCAAACTTATTTGGATTAATATTTAAAAAGTAAGTTTAGATGAAAAATGATTAAAAGGGTATAAATATCATTCTCTTCTCAAATTTACTATTCAATTTTTTCGTTCAACTATTATAATAATTAAATTATTGGGCCTTTTGCAGTAACTTTTTCATTTTCATGACAGTGGGACCCATGAACCCATTCTCATTTGGCTTGAAGCATCCCAAATCCCTCCTTCCATACTTTCCTTCCTGAAACAGCTCAAATATCTCCCTTTCGTACTATTCTCTTCTCTCTCTCCATGTCAACTTTTCTCTCCCAAGCAGCTCAAATCTCGTTCTGGTAAGAATCAGGCCATAAGGCCATCCTTCAAAATGACTTTTGGGCCTTCTACCGCTGTTTTTTCTCCCTAATGCCCCGCCAAACGAGTCCATTATGGTCATCAACTCTTCTCTTCATGCATGTGCTAGTATTTTAGATCATACATTATTTGACAGTTATATACTTCATCTTATCCTATTTATAAATATCATTCTTTTTAATAGGGTCGGTCCAATACAATCAATGATTTAACTTTATCTAAAAATTAAATGCATGTTTCCATTTTTACTTGGAATTAATTATACGTCTTTCTCATCTATTTTTCCCTCTCATTCTCTATCATCTCATTTTCCACTCTTATAAAGGTATATTTGAGAAAAAAAGTACATCACTTACATATTTATTGTTTTTAATCAACCTTAACTATAAGTTCGTTTTGTATAACTTGGGAAGTTGTTGTTTATAAAAAGTATTGGATGGAGTATTTCTATCAAAACAGATCCAATCTTAACCACTGGTTTGCTTTGCATAATTTGAATAGTTGTTTATAAAAATGATTGGTGGGAGCAGTTCTATCAAAACAGTAGCTAAATTGCTCCACTAATTACTGGTTTCCTCTTCTGAGGAGTATATATGGGACACAAGGCTCTGAGGAGTATATATGGGACACAAGGCTCTAGCAAATGCCGCGCAGCTTTACTGATTTGGGTCACTCATCTTTTACAGTAGTGATAATTCCTCCGTTTCTAAACATAATACCTCATTCCTGAAATATGTTGTACCTAAAACTATTAAATTGTACGCCCTGATATTCCCTTCCATTCTTATGATAAACACTGCGGGTTTCATAATATATCTTTTATTTAAAATATTAATTTCATCTCTGCAGTGTTCCGGACTTAACATCAAACTTTTTAACTAACTAATCATTTTTATTGAGGGAAATGTTGAGATATATTTTATAAAAAAAATTAATTTCAATATGTGCAGTGAATGGTTTGGCAATCATTGGCACAGAAACGTCAATGATTACTTATGCATGACAAGCTTCCATAATTCCACCGCTTAGAAGGTAAAAATGTGCAAACACCGTTCTCCAATTCTTGAAAACAGATAAGAAATAAATCAAAGTATATCTGCAAGAATGACATATGACGCCTTCTATTACTGTGCAATTTATAGAGAGGGTATAAACCCTAGATTGTACAAAATGAATACACGTGTATAGTTTTAGATATTACAAATGAAATAATACATCACTGGGCTAAATGGTCAATGGATCTGGGAGCATCAAAATAGTTAATGGGCCTACGCTTATTACGTGCCTTAACATCCCCCTCAAACTAGGATTAGGTGTAGGAATAAATCCTAGTTTATCACGAAAATCCCAGAACTAGGAATGGGTTAGAGCCTTAGTAAAAATATCTGCAATCCGTTCAGAAGAAGGAATGTATTTAACAACCAATTGCTTATTAAAGGCATGATCTCTCAAATAGTAAACATCTAGCTCAATGTGTTTAAACCTTGCATGATAAACTGGATTAGAAGCAAGAGCTGCGACACTTAAATTGTCACACCATACTATTGGAGGCTGCTTGAGATAAACTTCAAGTTCCCTAATCAAGGATTGTATCCAGGCTAACTTAGTTACAAGGTTAGCTAGAGATCTAAATACTTTGATTCTGCACTTAAACAAGCCACAACATATTGCTTTTTTGCTGACCAAGAGATCAAGGAATCACCAAGAAACACACAGTAACCTTCAATGGATCAACTACCATTGGGGCATACAGGCAAATCTGCATATGAAAAACCTTGCAAAGTTAGGTCACTACAAAAAAAAGTTGAATTTGTAGTGGATAATTTTTAGCGGTTCTCAAAACTGATATAAAATTTGTAATTTGTAGCAGTTATTACTCAAATTGTTACAAACCTGCATCATCCAGGAGACACTAATGTGGGGAACACAATAGTAGCGGTTATAAACGGCTACAAATGTGAGGGGAACAAGGCACCAAAATTGTAGTGTAATTTTGCAACGGTTAAGGAAAGAAAAACCGTTGCAAAATGCGAAGAGTCTTTTTATTTGTAGCATTTATATAACCGCTACAAAGCTACACAGATTTTCAATTCAGTCATAGTTATTTGCAGTGGTTTTTGACAGTCAAACCGCTGTAAATTTGAAATGTCATGGACTCCTGTGCATTTAGTAGAGGTTCAGATAAATCACCATTAAAATATGCATTTTTCGAGACAATGGTAGGAATTTGCAACGGTTTATGTAGCAATTCTTGTAGAACCGCTACTAGTTAGTAGTGGTTTTGCTAGAACCACTACTAATTGAGCTTCTATAGCAAACGTTGTCCCTCATTTTTCCTTTAAAAAATGTCTCGTCAAAGGAGAGTTGCAAAGTAGAAGAGTTGTGAAGCAAAGGATATTGCCTTTCTGTCCCAATTTCTTTATTCGACAGTGCAGAGGTTAGTATGCTAACATTTTTAAATTCTAATTTTTTTTTACATAGTTTTTTATTTTTATTTTCTTTTATTTTTGTATTTAATTTATTTTTATTTATAATTAAATTTATTTTGTTTAACTTAATTTCTTTTATTTTTATTCCATTTTATTTTTTTTATAATTTAGTTTTTCTATTTGTATTTCCATTTTTTTGTTATAATTTATTTTAATATATTTTTTTATTTCATTTTTTGTTGTAATTTATTTTAATTTAGTTTTGTATTTTTAGTTCGCTTTCATTTATTTTTTATTTATAATTTATTTTAATTTTTTTTCTATTTTTGAATTCTTTTTAATATATTTTAATCTCTAATTTATTTCAATTTATTTTTTCATTTTTTATTTCGTTTTATTTTTCTTACTTTATTTTAATTTATTTTTTATTTTTATTTCGGTTGATTCTTTTGTAGTAATTTATTTTAATTTATTTTTTTATTTCTATTCCGTTTTAATTCATTTTTTATTTATAGTTTATTTTAATTTTAATTTTATTTTCTATTTTTTATTTTTTTTAGTTGTAGTTTATTTTAATTTATTTTTTATTTCGTTTTAATTTTTTTATTCTTTATTTTAATTTATTTTTTAATTTCATTTCGGTTGATTCTAGTAATTTATTTTATTTCATTTTATTTTATATTTTAGTTGTAAAATAATTTTTTTAATTTTTAAACTATATAGATGTCTAGTCCCGACCCTGGTTGTAGACTTGGCAAGCATCCAATGATCTCTGATGGCGAGATCCTGGATTGTAGCGGTGCTGATGCGGGGATCCCAGATGTTAGCAGATCCGTGGCCAATTTGGAGCATTCTGCGTTGAGGATTTCGAGCTTGGAGATGTGGATATCTTAGTCAAGGAGGCTAAGAACTTTGAGGATGGTGATATTGTCAGGGAGCAGGGATTCCCACACCCTTTTGCTACACGGTCCACTAGTTTTGAAGTGGACGTTCAGGGTGAGTACTTTTCAATTTTTATTTTTTATTCAAATTAATTTATTAATTTATTTTGAAATGTTAATGATGGAATTAAATATGCAAATATGACAGGAGGTGCATAAGAGGAAGCTGGCATTGAGAGATGTTTCCCAGCTCAATGCTAGGCACATGTGATGCTTGTTGGGATTCGAGGCTACAACAGACTACAATTTTTTCCAATCTCTTCCAAAGTTTTGTTGAGGGCTTTTAAATTGCGTAGTCAAGAAACGTACCTTTTTTGGAGTATTTTCTTTTCCTCTCTTGCTCAGTTTTAAGAAGCCAACAACTACAATCATCTTCTTCTACTGGTATCCACACGAATGGTGTTTTCAACACAAACACATGCTAGTGCCTCTGGGTCCAATTTTTGGATCTCCTTCACACTCTCGATTTCTCTCACAAGTTTATGATTTTCGTTTTCGACCATCATCCTCTAATGGAGAGCTCTAACTATCTATTTATAGACATTCAGAGCTTATCCTTTTGAATTTTGAAATCCATCTTTTATCTATTTCAAAATTCAAAATCCTATCATAAACTTTAAATCTGAGAAATTAAATAAAGATGGTTTTATCTATATCTGTCCAATAGATATAATTTAACCAATTTATTTAATTTGGGTAAGGAGTCAAATGAGGATAAAATTTAATTTATCTCCATAAATTAAATAAGATATAATATCAAGATGGATCAAGATTTAATATATCTTGATAAATTTGTATCAAAAAAAAAATATATCTTGATAAATTAAATCCAAGATCTTATCTTTTAAATCAAGAATTAATTTATCTCAATAAATTAAATTCAAGATTTATTCTATCTTTTTCATGTATATAATATATTTACATATCAATATATGCAATATATACACGAAAATATATGTATATTATATATAAAAACGAATTTTAATATATATACACACACATGTACATATATCCTCTCAAGACTATTCATTGAATCTTGATTCATTGAAGGGTGAATAGAGAATTCCTAAGTTGGTTTGCAATGCTGAATACGCAATGATGATAATTCCCACCCAGTTGATTTGACATGTCTTGCAATTGGCTTGCTTCAGTATGCGAAAAGGCTTACTGCATATATCGTCAATGGGTTCATGTTTCACATAGTTTCACGGGATCAAAGCTCTCTCAACCAGAATTTCGGGGGGTTTTTTGGGACTTTTCGTATAAGGAGTTATGCGAGTAGTAATGACGATGACATGCGTTTTGGAGGTGCCCCCTACTATGGAAAATTGGTTGACATCATCAAACTAAATTATCAGGGGCACTTCACCGTCACATTATTCAAGTGTTCCTAGGAAAATACGACAACTCCTCTTGGAATCACTACTAATGAGTTGGGAATCACATCTATGAATGTTTCAAGGCTTATTCACACAGGTGAATCTCTAAACGATTAGTCATATATTCTAGCATCAGAGGCAGAGCATGTTTATTATCTAGAGGATGAAAAACATCAAGATTGGAGTATGGTTGTTCATCTTAAGCCTAGAGATCTTTATGATATAGGTGATAGCGATGAACACATCACCTATGAGGCAGAGCCATTTCATCCTACTGATTTTGAAAACTTCTTTCCTAAAGGAGATGAAGATTTACCCCTTGTCAGGGCTGATAATGATGAATAAATAATTTAGGTACACAATATATGTAATTTGTTTCAAATAATTTAGATTTACCACTTATAAAGGGGATTTTTTTCCTTACAACTTACACATTTAGTAGCAGTGTCAAACCGCTACAAAAACCCTACAACCACTGTAAAAAACTGCCACATAAAGTGCTGCTAACAAAACTACTGCAAAAAAAAAAAAAGGCTGCAAACACCGTAATCTAAATTGCTACTAATTAATGCCAGACATTATATAAATACCCTTTCCACCCCATTTCATTTTTTTTCTCTTCTCCCTTCTCTTCATCTTGCTTTCATATTTAGGGCCGACCTCTAAGAAAGATTCTATAACAGTGCCACTTTTTTTTGGTATTGCTTCTGACAATTTATCCTTATTTTATCTTTTAAAAATATTAATTATCTTCTTATCATTTATTTGTTAATGCAATTTCTTTCTATTTAATTTACTAATATTTTTTAAATATACTAATGTTTTATCTTTTTTTTTTCAGGTTTTTTGTCATTTCATTACAATCTACATATATAGGTAAAGGTAAACAAAGGACTACAGGTAGAAACCCTTTTATCTTATTCTTATGTATTTAATTCTACATGATTGTATGTGCCATATGATGTGCCGTAAATTATTGCCGTATGATGTTGAGGTGAATCCTCATGCCGTAAATTATTGCCGTATGATGTTGAGGTGCCGTAAATTATTGCCGTATGATGTTGAAGTGAATCCTCATGCAGTAAATTATTGCCGTATGATGTTGAGGTAGGACCTCATGATGTGTACTATTTGCCGTAAATTATTGCTGTATGATGTTGAGGTGGGACCTCATGATGTGCACTATTGCCGTATATGCCGTATGATGTGCACTATTACCGTATATGCCGTATGAACATGTGGTTTACTTTACATGATTGTGAATTTCATATATAACTATATGATAAATTGTGGTTTCTACGGGGATTCCCAAATCTCACCCCCCTTTCCAACAAAAAAA
Organism: Vachellia collinsii; assembly: GCA_006871305.1. NCBI lineage: Eukaryota > Viridiplantae > Streptophyta > Magnoliopsida > Fabales > Fabaceae > Vachellia > Vachellia collinsii. Next base: position 2,419 of record QFDD01003162.1, on the reverse strand, counting down.
TACGGCAGAGGCGGGTAGCTCAAAAGGCAAGGAATTGGTGACAAGAGAAGCATAGAATGGAGATGGAAGAATCCCTTTACATATATTTGGTCTAATAAGAAGTTTAATGTTTTATTCTGATATAATTTTGGATGACTTAGATGGGTATGTATATATGATTGTATAAATTATGTATACATTAATCCGAGACAGAAGTTAGACATGAGGAGAATGGTTTATGAAGGAAAAACTGTTTTTAAGCTACCAATAAAGAGTAATGAACCCAGGATCAAACCTGGCACGTTGGATTTAATTGGAAAAAATTAACTATATATAAAGGTTATTTTTAAAATTCAAAATTTTTCAGAAAAGCCCAATCTGAGGAAAGTAGGTAAAAGACTGTTTTATAAAAACAGAATTTACACGCTAAGAATAGCTGCGCATAATACTTAAGAAGTCTAGATTGGGCTGAGTTATATAAAAGGGGTGTGACAACATGCATTTTTATACCTAACAATTGTTTATGGTACCTGATATTCTTTTAATGAAAGATAAATGATATTTTTAACCTTTACCCAAATATTTATTGGCATTAGTCCATCCACCCTTACCAAATTATTTTTAATAATTAAAAAAAAGTTGCAAGGAATGGCGGGGGTGGGGTCCATTGAAAAGGTCTAATTTCTCAAGATAAAGTAAACTATAAGATTTGAATTTTTAGGAGAAATTTATCTACATTGAGTGGCACATTAAATTTATAAATTACTTTCAATTGGAATACACTAAGATTTTTTTAATTCCTTTCTTTTGGATTTCGTTCACTAGCATATGATACTCATCAGTAATACTGCTGAGCTTTTGTTCTTGTAAACAAAAGGATTACAAGACAAAAGACCTATGTTTTCAACTCTTGTCCCTTCATTATCATTTACTCTTGGCGGATTCCAACCCCCGTTCTTCATTTTCTTTCAATGAAGAATCGAAGATCACAGCCCATGGAGAATGCTTTGCCTTGTTTCAGTCAAAAAAAGCAATCGAGGCTGCGCTGACTGCTAGCATATTGATTATATACTATACATATATAATTCCTCTCGGTCACGCTAGGTTCTTTTGTCCTTGCAAATTCAAAGTACAGGAATAAAAGTTATACTCTAAGTATCAAACATACACAACCTCCGGTTCTAACTATATACAATTCCTCTCGGTCAGGCTAGGTTCCTTTCCCCCTCCAAATTTATGATTTCCCCCCTCTAAATATCTATATTGATTATCATTAATTAATGATAGCTACAGTAGACATGATTAAAAAAGTTAATTTGGGGGAACCAATTCATATTTATAAAAAAAAGTGGCTTAACTGATTTTTTTTTAATATTTACAAATTAGTTTATATAGCCCTTACATTAAGAACCAAATGACTATTGTTGAGGATAAAATCAGATTGTGCAGTCAAAGGAATGCAGATATACAAATCAGATTTGACGTCATAGAGATGTATTTTTAGTTTATGAAAGAAGACATTGAGTTTCTCTTCTCATGAAGGTAACAAGTACGTGGCCTACAACTTTGATCAAACACATCGATTGATGCTTCCACAAGTTTTACGTTTAGTAGTAAAATGTGTGCGTATCATTAAAAAAATATTTAAAAAGAGTCAAGAGACTTGAGGGGAGAATGTAGAAGTCGGAAAAAGTCATTTCTTTTGGTAAAAATAAAAAGCGTCTTACAGGTAAATTAAACATAATTTGATGCTAACTGGGGAATATGTCAGAAATTGGATCTTCATCTACAGTGCGATGCGCAGACTTGCTTGTCGATTGACTTGAACTGTTTCCAATATGAATGGCCGAATTGTTTGAATCAGTTCTATGATGATTAACCGAAAATGCTGGCTCTTGAGGGTTTGGCAAGGTCACAGAGTGGCTACTTATCATCACCATAATAGATTGGATAATTGGTCTTAGAGCTGGATTCTCCTGAATACACGACAAGTTTATGTGAATGCATTCAAGAACTTCATTTCATGAATAAGAATCCCTTAAACTAGGATCCAACAATTCAATCGGCGTCCCTTCCCTCCAAAGCTTCAAGGCCTGCAAATTCAATCATGCATATAATCAATTTGTTCAGGATTTTGATCCCTCTAAATAGCCATCATTTGAGTTTATTTACTTTGCTATGATCCACTACATAGTTTAGCAGATCTACAAAAGTTGATATGTAGAATGAAGCATTCTTCTTTCCGGTAATAATCTCTAGAATTAGGATGCCGAAACTATATATTTCAGTTTTAACTATAATCTGACTAATCTTAACATATTTTAGAGACATGTAACCACTGCAAAATATTATACATTATACATGGTAAATGATATCTATTCTTTTGTTTTGTTTTAGATTATGACAAACAAGCAATGGTTTTATATGAAAAATATGATTT
>QFDD01003161.1:0-23509 GCA_006871305.1 Vachellia collinsii | reverse complement strand
CCATCAGGGCTGGCCCTTTTAGGCCCATTTCCTTCTGGAAGCTTAAAATCACAGGCCCGGCCCTCCAATTAATCGGGCCTAATCGGGCCGGCCCTACGGGCCCGGCCCAAATTCCCGGCTCTAATCTCAGCTGTTAAAAGTAATTCTTTGCTTTTTTTTTTAATAGAATGAAATCGCTGCCTCAGGGTATCCCAGTACAACGGTCAGACTAATCCCAGGTGCCTCGCAGGTATCCAGCTCAAGACATGGTAGGGAAGGCGCCTTGCCTTACCGTTTGCGACCAGTCGGATCCGACCCTTCCAGGCGTAATTCTTTGCTTTTTAATGATGTTTGCGAGGCAATTTGACTTTTACGTAAAAAAATCGTATAAAGATAGAAGCAGAAATTTGTTACTTTTGACTTTTTCAAGATGATGAGAAAAGAAGTTTCAACCATAAATAGGGAGAAATAAGAAATTAAATTATAGGTCTCAACTTTTCCTCAGATGTAAGTTTGTAAAAATCAAATGAAATAAAATGCACTTTTTCACCACCGATTATCCAAAAACGTTAATAGTCTAAATGCTCTCAGCTTTATCTTTTATTAGAGGCAAAAGCAACCTTGTAACTAATATTTAAATAAAAAAACATATAATGATTATTTATGTGAATTTAAAAGTGTTTTGTGCAGAGATGTGCCATATCAGTTATTGTAGGAGCCCTAGATAGGCTTCCAGGGTTTCTAACAGCACAAGGAAGAACAAATCCAAATGATGCAAATGGGTTTGTGTTTAAAGACTATCATGTGTTTGGGAATTGCACAATATACATGGGAAGGCCCTGGAGGAGTTATTCAATAGTCATTTTCTACAGAACCAGTATGTCTTAAGTTGTTGAACCTGAGGTTTGGCAGCCTTGGAATTTGGCTACCAATATGTAAATTCTCAATTTTTTGGATTTTGTTGAAAATATACAAAATTTAATATTCTATATATACCTCCCTTAAAATAAATATCAAGATGTCTCTTTCATAATTTTTTACTTATAATTCTACAAACTTCATTTTAATGGTTATTTTCTCAAAAGAGAATAAATTACACTTGCCTCGTTTTTTCTTATATTTTTATGAGAGATTTGTGTATATTTTGAAAATAATAGTAAGACTTGTATATTTCAAACCGAAAATAAAAATGTCAGGGAGGTTTCTGTCTTTTTACTCTTTTTTTCTGAAGCATATTTGTTTAAATTTTGAAAAGCACTTAAAGAGCGGAAGTAATACTCCCTCCAATTCTAAATATAAAAACTATAATGCACATTTTGAATCGAATAGAGTATGTTAAATATGGAGAAAATTTAGCTCAGGTTTCTTATATCTATGATTAAAAAAAAATGTATGGTCATATATGATTGCAGAACTTAACATAATAGATTTAAGAAACTTGATATAAGTATGGTCATTTAAATATAAATTGAAAAGTATTTTTATAAATATTTAAATAAAAGGGATAAATATTTAATTTTAAAAAATAATGGAATGTTCAATATGTATAACCATGAAATTAAGGTCATAAAATTGATTCTTTTTTTTTTTTATTGACAATTTTGAATTAAGATTTTGCTGGAATTGGGTAACATTCGCGGAGTATGGATGTTTTGGGCCTGGGTCCAACACATTAAAAAGAGTGAGCTGGTCCAAGAAGGATCTTGATTTGTTATATGTGGAGCAAATGGCTAATATGAACTTCATTGATTCTGAAGGATGGCTTCAGGCTCAGCTTTTCTGATTCTGTTTCACTTGTAATCACTTCACTAATTAGTCAACAATTAGGAGTTCCAGCATTTTAATTAGCTTTCCATAGATTCGTTGCTTATTTTAATTTCTAGAAACATATATCATGACTTTCGGTACATTGTCTTTTTTTTTCTTCCAATTTTTCAATTAGACTCGATTTGGATTCCATACATTGCATAAAAGTGTGTTTTTTACCGGAAAAAAAAAAAATTTCTGCGCTATTGGCAGCTTATAAATATGGATGAAAGAGAAATGGATCTATGCAAGAGACATGTATCAACACCAGAGCTGCGATACCCAGAAACAGTAGAATCAGAGAAATGAAAACCTCGTTCGTCGTAGTTGATCTCAGAACCCAACAAAAACAAATTCAGTTTATTTTTGTTTCTTCACAAGGTGGGGTTTCGTTAGTGTTGAAGCTGAGAGTGCCTCAGAAAGAGGAAGACATCAAGGGGGGGGGGGGGCGAGACTGTGAGAGTTCCATCTTCATCGCCTCCGTTTTCTCCCCGTTTCTGCAACTTCTTCTCCACTTCGTCCAGCTCCTCCCGCCCTCCTTCTTTGGTTCCAAGGTGCTGAGTTGGCAAAATTTTTATTGTTCATTTTTGCCACATTGGTGGGCTTGGTGGTGTTGGAGGGCTCGGTGGCGCCGGTGGTGCTGGTGCTGGCGGTATTGGCGGGCTTGGTGGTGGCATTGGTGGCGGCGCTGGTGCAGGTGGCATCAGGGGTGCTGGCGGTGCCGGTGGGCTTGGCGGCCCCGTTCGCCCCCTTATTCCTTAACTTGCATGCATGTTGTCGAGTGACATTTTAAAATTTTACAGGTAAAAATTATTCATCTTTTAAATTGTTTATGATTTTTCCTACTTAAAAACAAACTTTATGTCTAATATAAGAGTGTCTATCTTTAAAAAATTATAAAAATTTAAAAATTGAATCATTTTTTTATTGTTAAATATCAAAATGTCATTCATTTTAAAAGTATCTAAATAAACATGAAAAAATTACTTTAGAAGGATCCAAAATTGAGGGTCAGCAGGAGGCACAGCTAACACCTAGCCCCATGTTGTGCTGCTATTTGCTGGTTGACTGATCTTGTTAATAAGAAAACGTATGTTCTCTGAGTTTAGTTAGTATTGTTATAGGTATAAGAGCATATGAATAATTAGTAAAACAAGTTAAACATTATCACTTTATTACTTTGTTATCATTTTATTATCCTATATTTTTTATATATAAGTCTAGAATATTCTATCTTGGAGACAGGTGTCTTCATACCATTGTATATTTTCTCTTATATAAGGAAATGCATAGACTCAAAGGCAATCCATTCAAGGGAGCTCATTATTTTATTTCTTTCAAACTTGGTATCAGAGCATTAGTCAACAATGGCAACCCCTTTTTTCCAAAACTCTCATATCGAGCCTGCAGCCACCGAAAGCATTGAAGGGACTACTCTCCCACCACCACATGTCTCCCATCAAGGCCCACCACCTGCTACATCTAAAACCTCAGCCTCCACCGTCAACCCATCCTCACCATACTCATCTTCTTCCACTATTCCCCTGTATTTCGCACCTTACCATTACTCTCAACCAAATCCAACCCCTTTCTCTTTCATTCCTCCAAACACCACTGCCAATGTCGACAACACTTCTGCTCCTTCGCCCATTCCTCCGCCTCATATCCAGTTTACTTACTTTCATGCATATCAACCATTACCTCCACACCCCTTCTCTTACCCATTTGCCTCTGTTGCCCCAAGCTCGCAGGCTCCTAATGTTGCTGCTAAACCGATACCTCTACTCAGCTCCCTGAACCACGCAAGCTCCGTCAAGTTGGACGGAGACAACTTTTTCACCTGGGAATCCATTGTGCTTCCAATCATTCGTGGACATCGACTGGAGGGATTTCTGTTGGTTACCAAGGCTATACCACCTGAGTATGTCTTCAATACTGCAGAAGAAGTTCTTCCAAACCCAGATTTTGACGATTGGCAAGCCACAGACCAAATTCTTCTCGGCTGGCTCTTGAGCACGATGACGGTTGAGGTAGCCTCTCAAATGACTCATTGCAAGACTGCATCTCAACTATGGAAGGCCATTAAGGAATATGTCGGTACCAACACCAAATCTCGTGTAACACTCCTTAAGGGAGAATTTCAACGGATGAAGAAGGGTTCTCTGAAGATGCGAGAATACCTCAACAAAATAAAATCTATATCTGATAATCTTACCTTAGCTGGCTCTGCTTTATCATCCTCTGACCTCATTACTCAGACTCTTGCAGGTCTTGATGCTGAGTATACACCAATCGTGGTTATGCTAACTGAGAAAGAAAATCTCACTTGGGCTGATCTTCAGTCTAAACTTCTCACTTATGAGGCCCGTCTTGAGCAACTTCAGTCTCCCTCTCCTCATACGCTCACTTCTGCCTTTGCTCATCTCTCAGTTCAGCCAAAGCTCACATCTCGATCAAGTAACTGGAGAGGTCGTGGCACTCGACGAGAGAGAAGTAGGGGAAACAATAATGGACGTTTCACCAATGGAGGAAGAAAATCAGATAAATATTGTCATCTATGTGAGAAACCTGGACATGAAGTGAAGGATTGTTGGCATCGCTTTGACAGAAACTACAATGGGCCTAACAAAACTGAAAATGCATCGGCATATGTTGCTACTTCAGACACAGTGGGAGACCTAGCTTGGTATCTTGACTCAGGAGCAACTCATCATGTCACTCACACTTCAGAAAACGTAAATGCCACAGGCACCAACTCAGGTATTGATTCTCTCTATATTGGAGATGGTAAACCTTTAGATGTTAAATCTGGAAATGCTCTGTTGCTGTGTGATGACTCATCTCAGAAACTAAACTTGAATCATGTCCTGGTTGCTCCCAAAATTACCAAAAATTTGATCAGTGGATACAGACTCACAAAAGATAACTCCAATATTTTTGTTGAAATGCACTCACATGGATGTTTTGTGAAGGACAAGAAGCAACTTAAGACTCTTATCCTTGGAGCAACTACCCAAGGGACAACACAAGGGTTATACAGAATCACCAATGAAGTGCTCCCTGCCGTTATGAACTTTGCCGCTGCCAATTTAGTTTCTAGAAATATTAAATCCGTCTTAGAGAAACAGTGTCAACCAAGTGCTCTTCTTTCAGTTGTTGAATCATGGCATAGAAGGCTTGGACATCCAAGTTGTAGTGTTCTTCAAAAAGTTCTCAGTCAATGTAATGTCCAATTGAAATCAAATGAAGAGTTTACCTTTTGTGATTCATGTCAACTTGGTAAATCTCATAAATTGCCTTTTACATTATCACAGTCCCAAGCTTTGCATCCTTTGGACTTAATTCACATGGACTTGTGGGGACCTTCCCCTATTCAATCAACTGCTGGATATAAATATTACATAAGCTTTCTTGACGATGCAACACGTTATACTTGGGTGTATCCACTAAAAGGAAAAGATGAGGCACTGTCTGCTTTTACTAATTTTAAAGCTATGGTTGAAAATCAAGTTGACAGAAAAATTAAGGTCCTTCAGAGTGACTGGGGAGGAGAATTTAGGTCCTTTCAGACTATGCTTAATCAACATGGCATAATCTTTAGACATCCATGTCCATATACTCATGAGTAATTATCACTTTATTACTTTGTTATCATTTTATTATCCTATATTTTTTATATATAAGTCTAGAATATTCTATCTTGGAGACAGGTGTCTTCATACCATTGTATATTTTCTCTTATATAAGGAAATGCATAGACCCAAAGGCAATCCATTCAAGGGAGCTCATTACTTTATTTCTTTCAAACTAAACAAATTACTCATGAGTAGATATATATACATATTTATCTATTCACGATTAATTTAATTTACCTATTTTAAAATCCCCTGTGTGTGTGTGTTGGATCAACGGGCAAGTAGAGAGGGATGATACTGTTGTAAGTTGTAATAATCCGTAGTAGTGCTACAAAACTCTATGCATGGGCTTGATCCACTGTTGATGTTCATAATGCTACTTTACAAATACACATATAGATATATGTATGTATTGTTAGATTATATATCAATTTATAAATTAAGTAAATTAATTTAAAGAAAAAATATAAATATACATACTTTAAAGTAATATATTTCATTTTCTTAATCTTTCAAAAAAAAATTAAATGGCTCTTATATTACGGATTATAGATAGTAATTATAACTGTAGTACATGTTTTAGCCGAAATAAAAACGAGAAATTTGTTGGCACCGCTTACGATTTACAACAAAAACGACTACAAAAAATAAGGCATTTGCCAAAGGATATTCCAAATGTTTTTTCCCAACAATTCAACAAAGCCATTAGCTTTCACATAACATGGCATCGATCGGTTTTAGGATGACTAAATAAAGAAATTTGAGGATCCTATTTGTATTAGCATTGGAAAATCACATGCACACAAATCATAAATCACATTGGAAAAACTGGCTTACACCGCTAATTCAAAAAGGCACAAAAAAAAACCTTAAAGATAAGTAAAGACTTTTTTTTTTTGGCTGAATAAGGAAATAACACCTGAGGGAGCTTGCATAGGTCCCAACAAACTGCACAACTTTTTTTTTTTTTATATTTTTAATTTCATGAAAACAATGTAATTGAAAGTGGATGTGAGATGTGATCAATGTCCTTGTGCTTGTCTAATGATTGCATGTCGCCAGAGTTCATCTCTACATAAATGGGGAAAACAAAAGCAACACAACAGCATTAATATTAATCGACATATTAAACCAGTTGAGCCAAATATCTTAATTATATCATAAAGAGAACGATTAAGATGATTATTAAAATTATTAAAGGGTTAGAAAAGTTAAGGAAGCATTAAACAGAGTTTTGAATCACTATTTCTGTAATTAAATTGATTTAGTAATGAATTTTTAGAGTTTATGAAATTACACTATTTAATATATAGTATATCCAAGCTTTTTACCCAAGCTTCAAAGAAAGTTTTAAGTTCTTAGCCTAATTAGGATACCATTTGGAAGTGGTTCTCAAATGGCTAAGCAAATCTGATAAGTGACCATAGAGTTAAGGTGTTACGGTATCAATTAATATATTGATACTAAACATTAAGACAGTTAAGAAATATTAAGAATCATAAATATACTCAATCACCAACTTTCAATTCTTTGAAATGTTTCTATTATTGTGAATTTATGAGGCAGAGATTATAATATTGAAAGGTTAAGGTGTAAATTTGTTTAGGAAGTTTTCCCTCCAGAACAATGTTGCATCGGAAGTTTTGTAAGGAGAAATGTTGCCATGAAAGCTTTAAAATTGAGCAAAGTTTCTCCATTCTGTTAAAAAACTAAGAGTTATAGTGCAAGTTTGTTTCGGAAGTTTTTCATCATAAGCAATGTTACTTTATAAGTTTTTTAGGAGCAATAGTGCCCATTACCAATAAAAATATTAACAGCTAACATCATTTTAAACAGTTGATATTAGTTTTTTTAACAAAATGAGATAATATTGCTCCATTTTGAAGTTTTAAGGAAAAGATTGCTGCTAAGAGAAAACTTCTGGGCCAAACTCACACATTAACCAAAAACTAACATTGACGACTAAGAATTGACGTTGAGCGTGATCATTTTTAATTGTAAGGAGTCAAAAAAAAAACAAAAAGGAAATCGGAGGGAGGGAATGGAAAAGGTATTATCAGGGATTATCATTTCGTTGGAGGATAGCAGCATCATCAGAGACAGCTTGCATTTTGCATTAAGAAGATGGTGAAGAACAGAGGAAACAGACACCTCGCTTGACTTGCGAGGAAGGGAGGGAACTGGAGGGGTAAAAAAGGGAAATTCCAGAAAAGGACACAGTATACAATTAATATCGAATGACCCCATAACATTCTTAAATTTCACTGCACCTCGTATACTAAAATGAAAAAAAAAGTACACTAATTAAATTAAATTTTGTGCATTAAAAAACATTGATTCCCTTAAGTTTTTCCCCAATTATCGCCCGAGCTTCGACAGCCTGCCCACCGGAGAATAATTTTGCAACAAAGATGGCGGAGGGCTTTGAACCTATGACATGGTTGGTGGCCACCAAGCCATCCAACACATTTATTTGTCATATAGTGCAAAAACAAATATATATATATATATATAAATTCTCGTGTGTTGTTGTAATTAAATTTTCTAATTGTAATTTTCCAGCACTTGAGTTATTGTCAAATAATATTCATATGACACCAAGAAAGGATGCTGGAATGTGCAGGAAAAATTAATTATACTTGAAGAAGTTAACGTTACATACTAACAAAAAAAAACAAAGAAAGAAGTTCAAATTAATGAATTGCAATTTGCAGGTTACAATATATCTAATTAAGAGTTTTTCTGTTTTTTCCACTCTTGCTTTCAAGTTATATTAATTGGATGCAAAATCCATACATATAACACAAGCAAGGAAATGTATACCATGTTGTAACCCTAAAATAAAAGTGAAAAATATAAAATATCGTAACACAATTTTATTTTATTTTTTGGGTAAAAGGGCAAAAATAATCCGGAAGTTTTTTCATATGAGCGTTTTGATCACATGCAAGTCGTCGAAGGGGTATTTTGGACCCAGAAATTTTAAAATGGGGCATTTTGGATTATACCGTTAAAAACCCTAACGTTGACAGTTAACTCTTCAACGGAAAAGTTAGTCAACTTTAATGAATTTTTTAACGACAAGATCGAAAATGTCCCATTTTAAAACTTCCGGGTTCAAAATGTCGCATCGACGACTTCCGTATGATCAATGCTCTTCTGAAAAAACTTCCGGATCATTTTTACCCATTAACCCTTTTTTTTATTGAAAACCACAATACTGATACAACAATAGTCCAACAGCACAACTGAGGCAACATTAACACCCTGAGCTTCCACATGATGTGTTATCAGTTTACTTAGGAGATCCAAATAAAGAAACTTCAATGAGGTTACAGTCCCAAGCAATAACACAAAGCACTCATCATGTAAATTACATACTCCCAGCAGGCAACAAAACATTTTTTTTTTTGGGATTTTATGAAGCACTGCAAGAAAAGGGTGGTTGTGACGTGATCATTCTCCTTGCCTTCCTCCAATTGCATCATCACTAAAGTCCATTTCAGCCTACAAAAACTCAGAAAATAAGAGACATTAGTGCTAATTAATTAGTAGCTAGAAACAATTAATGATAAAACATTTCATTGCAGTTATTGTATGCAATTTGAAGGAACCAGTTTCAGTGCTAAGCAAAAAACTTAGCTTATCCTACTAATATGATCTGAACCGTTCAGATCTGATCTGGACTGTTCAGATTTGATTTTATAAAAATCTATTTTTTTCTAAAAAAATTATTCCAATAGATATAGAATAAAAAATAAAAGCAATTTCTTAACTACTATTTTTTTAAAAAATAATTTTTTACTTACAAAATTATTATTTTAAAGAAAAATCAAATCTGGACCGTCCAAATCCAGATCTGGACGATCCAGATCAGATTAGTAGGGTGAGCTAAGCTTAAAGCTTAGCACTGAAACTGGTTCCCAATTTGAACCGTACCAAAGAGGATGATAGAATAATCAGTCAACTTGTAGTTTTTCACCTATCACTTGTATACATTTTAGCAGGAACAAGTAAGACAATTAGATAGCGAAATCTGTTGATATTGATACTGCTTACAAATTACAAAACAACAAATAAATAAAGCACTCACCAAAGGATACTCCAATTTTTTTGTCGCAACAATGCCATCAGCTTCCATACAATGCGGCATCGATCAGTTTGGGATTACCAAATAGAGAAACCTCAGGATGTTATTATCCAAAACACAAGCTTGCAGGATTTTTTGTTTTATTTTTTTTTAAAGGAAAGCACACATGAGAGAAGTTGCATAGTCCCAACAAACTGCACACATTTTTTTGAGTTTTTTTTTCCTTTTTCTTTTTCTTTTTATTTTTTATTTCAAGAAAAAAAATGCAATCAAGAAGTGGTTGTGATGTGATCAACGTCCTTGCCCTTGTCCAGTAATTGCATGTCACTAGAGTCCATTTTAGCCTACAAAAATGGGAAAAACAAGAGCGAAACATGAGTAATAATCAAATATAAAATAGAAGTATTAGCAACCGGAGTTATTAGCCAATGAAATCGTCCATATATCATCTTAGAATTTATGTAAATACATGAAATACTCTAATTGATAGCTAGAAACATGTCAAAATACTTCCATCATTACGACTCTAAGCATCAATTAATATATTGATGCGAAATATTACAACAAGTAACAACAATAAAGCCTTGTCATAAGTAACAAAGAATAATAAAATACTCAATGATCAACTTCTAATTCCGTAAGTTATTTCTATATTTGTGAATGAAAATAAGAAAGAGAAAGAGGTAAAATTTTGGGACATAGATGTTTACCTTTTAATGTAACACTTGTTGTAGGGAGGTGCTATATTATGAATCCATCAAGCAAGACGCCAAGAATCGCCTCTTACACAAGGTGGAATGTCATCCACTTGCATCTCGGGCGCAATAATATGCCCTTGAGAGAAAGAGTTCATGTTGGGGCAATGAGCTATCTTCACTGCATAAAAGCGTGTCAACCTTGGAAGAGAATTTAGAGTGAGGATTCGTAACCTCTCAAATATTATGTCAATATCAGGATCCATTCCGTCTTCCTCCTCCAGGGCCACTATCTCTTTGATTGCTTCACAATCAAAAACTCGAAACCGCAAAAGATTGGGCAATGCTCTAGCAGTAGTGGTTGTGAATATATATTCCAATCCATGGCATTTCGTCATATCTATTCCTTCTAGATTGGAAAATGAGACTGGAGACTGTACTAGCTTTGCCAAGCGAGGGCACCTTACTCCTTCCAAGTATGTGAGATTTTGCTGGAGTGGATTCATGGAGGGGTGCTTTATCCCAATAGAGTTGAGCTCGGGCAGTTACTCCAATTTCAATCTTTCTAATTGTAACTGATCAACAAAGCCAGGGTCAAGCGTGGGAGGGAATATCTCACTGCAAGCCTCTGAAAGAGACTCCAAATTGGGAAGCTTTTGAAGGATTTCTAATGGTAATAATGTGTCAGCCTCATCAGTGACATTCTTGTGAAAGCAATGCAGCTGAAGATCTGTTAATTCGCTTAAAACATCCGCTGTTGTGTCTACGTCATTGCATAACATGATAGCCTCTTCCCTTGTGAGTGATAATTCTTCTAGGCAGCTAACCTAATAATAAGAAAAGGCCACAAGCTTTAAAATTATATACATCCGTGAGATCAATCAAGTGGATTTCGCCTTTCTCGACGAGGTTTTCCCACACATGACCAAGAATCAAACCTTACGCTTAAGGCATCCAATTATCCCAATCTTGTGAAGGACTAAATAAGCTAAAAGTACCAATAAAATGTTAACGACTCTAATTAATTAGTCATTTTTTCCATAAAAACTTAAATCATGCTTTGAAGTTATAATATTTTAGCCATATTTATACTATATAAGCAATGGAAAAAATAATGAGGCAATGCGCAAAAAATATATGTACATATAGTAGAAAAATATAAATTTTGAAATAAGTATACACATTATATAAAATATTACATCATATAATTATTTTTAAATTATAGAATGTTTATCAATTTTATTAAATTATATTTTTTCACATTTTATTTTTACTTGCCTTATATATTTTTAGTGACTTTAAATTCTTTTCCAATGTGTCATACAATTAAAAAAATAAAAATTATTTGACTTCCAAACTACGGGATTGAAAGTGTAAATGGATACGTCAACTACTAAGTTGGAAAAAGGAGTTCAGATACATAAAAACTTCAAATCTAAGCTGCCAAACCTGTTGCACAATGAAAATGGAATGTGAATAATTTGAAGTGCCAATTTGATCCTCAAAATTTGCTCCTTGGTAGCTTTGGGATTCTTATTTGAATATTTGCGACTCAGTGAACTCACCACAATCATAAAATTTTTGATATTTCAAAGAAGGGCATCGCAGTTTCATGCTGCCACGCTTTAGCTTAGGTAACTTGACTAAACCCAGAAGCACTAAACATGGAAATTTATGCTCTTCAACAACGGCTCCTTCGTCATATGCTTCAACCTTTCCAACAATTTCCGCAAGTGCACCACAATTCTCTATTTCTAGTTCCCATAGGCTTTTTGTGATAGAAGCTGTTGGAAACAAAGTTTGCAGAGACTCACAATCAGTTACCTCCACTTTTACAAGATCTTCAAAGCTCAAAATGCCTTCAGGATTCTTGCTCCACACATGCTTCATATTTGGCAAGTTATCTAGAGTCATCATTCCCAATTTGGAGGATTCTACAATCACATCTTCATTGACGTCAAATATTGCCACCACTGAACTACAACTTCGAACTTCCAATTCGTACAACCTTGGTAAATAAATGAGCAAATGGGATGGAATTACAGTTGATAGAAGCTCACAATTCTCCACCACCAAGGTTTCCAGGCACTTAAAGCTTTGAATTTCGAGTCGTTCAGGAATTTTACCATCCCATGTATCTGCTAACTCAGAATAATGATCGAAAAGTAATAAATGTGTCCCGTCGGAAAGCTGTAAAAAAAAGATAAAAATAACTATCAAATAAAAGCAAATAAGTTCAATCTTATATATTATCAATTTTTGTGCTGAGCTTTATCAGATATGAGATTTCTTTACTTCTTACATCAGCTTCTTAATTATTGTCTTCCCAGCATCCAAACTTGAGACTATTGATTTTCTGTCGACTCAATCCATATCATGTATCTTATATAGATATAACGTAAATAGATAAGATAAAAATGTACCCGACTCTTGTTCGTCTTCATTATTCTATCATTCAAATTCAGTTTCCAGGACCAATTTTCTTCTTTTTGGTCGATCACAATCACTTGTAGGTTTGGTGCAGTGCAGACTCGGTTACAGAATTTTGTCATCCTTGGACAACCATTCACTACCAATTTTTCAAGTGATGGGAACTCCATTGAATGATGAATCTCAGAGCTGCAGAAAAACGAGAGCTTTGGTAGATAATTGAGTTTTAAAGTCATTAATTTGCAAAAAACAATCTCGTCTTGGTTTGTTACTTCGACCTCATCTTTCTGTCGTGCTACAATTTGCTCTAACCCTATACATCCAAATACCTTCAAGGACACAAGTTGAACCAAGCTTTTTGCTGTTGAAACTCCCATCAAATTTTTCATCCTCCGACAACAGCCTACTTCAAGTTTCATCAAGTGAGTGAGAGTCACTGATGAAGGACCTAAATTATTCAGTTTCTCACAAAGCCATATAAACAAGTGCTCTAAGCAATATTGGAAATCTGGGCCTCTTTCGAATCCTATATTCTCGAGAGCACTCAAATTCCTTAAGTCCAAATATTTAAGCTCGAGAGAAGTACCAATGGTTTCTTGGATATCAGGATTTCCACTGCAAATGTTTTCTTCTATAGGTATTAGCTCTTTGAGATCACAATCCAACAATGTAAGCCTTTCCAAATAAGGCATTCTGTACAAAAACTGATTGAGGATTTCAACTGAACGACATGAAACCACAAAAAAATTTTTCAGATGGTTCATACGATAGTTTTTAATGCATAGCTTTAGCTTCTCCACTTCCCTCAAGTTCATTTCCATGGTTTCCAAGTTGGGAATTACCTACAAAGCATATGAAATATAAACTAATTATCAAACAAGAAATAAAAACATGTTTCTTCCTATTTATGTTGCATGAAAGGACACTGTTTATACCTCATGAGGCAAGAATATTGACCCCCCATTTGAATTTTGGGTCTCTGTTTTGAATGCTTCCAGCAGGTCACAATTGGACACTAATAGCTTTTTCAATTTTGGCCACTTCATTCTATGTGTTCCCTTAAAAAAACACTTGAGCTTTGGAAGGTGTACAATCTCTACGGCTGATACTTGAGGAAACTCAAAGTTTTCATAGAATCCTTCAACTCCACGCGCAATCTCTTCCATTTTAGGACAGTGAAAAACGGAAAGGGAATTCAATTCTTGGAGACCTTTGGCCATTGAAATTGGGAATAAATATTCCAATTTATCACAATTAGCAACCTCTATCCTATGCAACCTTTTAAAGTTGAGAATTCCTTCAGGATCTCTATTCCATATATGCTCAAGTCTTCTGAGATAATGTATTTGAAGAACTTGCAAGTGAGTTTCATCTCCAACGCTGGGTTTCTTAGCACCATTGAGATCAAAGATCTGTTCCACTGAATCACAACTAACAATCTTCAAGCTCTCTAATCTACCAAACTTCCCCACCATGTGACTTGGAAGCACTGTCACAAGTTTGAAGCACATTCCAATAGACATAGACTTCAGACTAGTAAAAGAATTCGGGCCAGATTCTATGGGCCATATATCTTTCAATGAGATCATCCCATTGAGATGGATTTCCTCCAACTTAGGGAATACACGAACTTCCTGTGGTACAAATAGCAATGAACTCATTACCTAATCAAACTTTGTAAAGGCAAACCCAATTAATGTAGAATAATATATCAAGTACCAAATTCATATTATTATGCCAACTTACGTACCCTTGCTTCATTATGTTGAATTTCATATTTAAATATTTCCTCCATCTTCTTGCATTCACTTACTGTCAAGCTTTTGAGTTTCTTCATACTCTTAGCCATGGAGAATGAAAATAAATATTGTATGCGATGACATTTTGTCACATTCAGTTTTGTCAAATTTTCAAAGGATTTTGATTGGCTACGTATCTCCTTCATCTTGCCTATTGAAGACAACTCCAAGCTCTCTAAGTTAGGAATCTCAACCTACAAAATCAATTATATAAACCTTAGGAGCAACTCAGTGGCTTTCAAAAGTAGGTAATTAAGAAAGCAAAAATTAGAGGAATGTCAAAAATGTTAGCTGGGGCTTTAAATGTGTTGAAAATTATACCAAGAAATTACGAGTAACACATATGGTTGAAGAATAATGACCAATTTCAAATTATTTTAGATATCTATATATAAAAGATAGTTGAAGAGACGTACCTGTCCATTTAACAGAATAAAGTCCTCATTTCCACCATGATCATTGGAATAGACTCCAGTAAAATTATGCAAATCATCCAATGCTAGTGAGCGTAATTTTGGAAAGTTAATCGTCTTCTCATCATTCTTCTCCACAATAGTCTTCATAGACTTACAAAGAGAAATATCAATTGTTGCTAGGCTTTTAAGGAGCTCAACGATAGAAGAGGAGAAGACATTTTCTAATTGGGCACAAGAATGGATCCTCACAACTTTTAATCTCAAGAAGGAGGTGCCGCTAAGATTAGCATTGTGGCTTATTATTTTCTTCATGTTCCTCAATTTGTGGAGATAAAGTGATTCTAGAACGGGGAAAACATCATTAAGAATAAGCAACTCCTTTGGATCAATGATGCTTTCAATATCAGAGCTATCTATGATCCACAGTTCTTTCAAACATGGAAATCCTTCCAAACTCAACTCACAAAAAATATTTCTAACACCACTCAGTTGCCCCAATAACATTTTTTCCACTCCTCTGAACAACATCTTCACGCCCTTCTGATAGTGAATAACATTGCGTTCATTTATCTTCAAAGCCAAAACTTTTGATACTTCATCCTTCACTATGGGGTGGAACCAAGTTTAAAAAAACACAAAAGAAAAGAAATTATTAATTGGGATGAGAACTTTTTAGCTATAAAATTATGTTAAATGTTGAGACTAAAAAATTTAATTAAATATTTTTAAATAATATAATATGAAAATTCATTGAAATTAAAAGTAACAAAACAAAATTATTAAAAACTTCAAAAATTACTATAATAACATCAAATTAAATATAACTATCTTAATTTGCAACAATTTCTTCCTGGAAAATAAAGAATATATATGTTTGATTTACTGGGATCGTACTATTATTTTTAATTAAATACAGTTGATTTACAAACTTTGTTACCGTAAAAAATTCTTGTCATCTTTATCTCATTGTAAAAGGTTAATTAAATTATTTGTAAGAAATATATCTTTTATGTGATATCAAAGCCTCTTATTTGTCAAGAGCAGCCAGTGTGGAAAGCTGCTACCATATGGATTTTGACGAGGGATAAATGTGTACAGCCCTACGTTTATATGTGGTGAGGCTATTCCTCTAAGATTTGAATCTATGACTTCCATATCACATAGCAACAATCTTACTATTGCAACAAACCTAGGTTGAGAGTAGTGAAAATAAATTATTAACAGACTTTTGGACAGAAAGAAAATAAATAAATTTATTGGCCCTGGAGAAAATTTCAAATATTTTTTTATCTCATATAAAAATCATACCTATTATGCTAACAAATTAATGATAAAACCATGTGTTTAATACTATTTCATAACTAAAAAAATAATATTTGAAAAATAACATATATAAAATATATATTCCTAAAAAGTATATCCATCCTTACTTACATGGCATCTTGAAATCCCTCACCAAAAGATTTTCAATGTCTCCAATAACAATCTTGTAGCTTTCCAACTTGTTGAGGAACAAGTTACTTGGTAGAATTGCAACACTTGGTAAGCTTATATCAAGATTCTTCAATTCGTGCAAGTGCCTCAACTCAGCCAAAGTATTGTTCTCACTTTGATTTTCTTCACTTTCCCACTTCACACTATTTCTCATATACAATTCTTCCAAACTATTTAAACTTAATAGAACATTAGGCGGAATCTCACTAAGTTCGGAACAGTTGCTGATATCAAGCAATTGCAACTTATGTAATTTGCCTAATTCAGTTGGCAAATTTTCAATTGCAGATCCTGAAAGGCTAAGAATTCTCAATTTCTCCAGCTTGCCTATGAAGGATATGTCATCTAACTTGCATTTCTCTAACAAAAGCATTCTCAAGTTTGTTAAGCATCCAATTGAGGTACAGAAGTTTGACACATCAATACCAGTCAATATCAATGATCTAAGTTGCCTAGCTCGTTTAAAAAAGCCTTTTGGTGCATTGAAAGAAGGATTAGGACTGTCAACATGGAAAAATTCGAGTCTAGGACAACTTATAGAATTTGGAAGCTTATCAATGATATCACATTTGCATATGGATATGCCATTATACTTCTTAAATTTATTTTCATGAGGCCACTCCTTTAGTTTCCCATTTCGCATTGTGAAAAAATGCCGCTCCTCATATGCTATTGATAATGCGCTGTCACGAATCAAATCGTGCATGTTGAAACGATCATCGGAGTAACTGTCTAACAACAAACTTGAGTCTTTAAGCATTTCAATCAATCTCAATACTTTTCCACGAGTTTCCTTAATTGTAAGAAACCCTTCGAATATACCCATGCCAATGCAGTACTTCACCAATTCCATAATTAGGGGATGATAGCCCAGTTGAGCACATAACAAGAAAGTAGATTTGAGCTCCTCATTTTCTAGATATTTAAAGCTCAACTTAGTCGAGAAATCTGCAGTGAATTCTTGTTGTTCAAGTTGACCAAGCATATCATTCCACTGTGAGTAGGTCTTGGTTCGTAGTGTCTTTCCAATTGTGACAATTGCTATAGGTAATCCACCACACCTTTTGGATATCTTAGTTGCTAGTGGTCCAAACTTGGGAGTTTTATCTGCCATTCCAACCATCTTCTTGAACAAAACCTCAGCCTCCTGATCATTTAACCCTTTTATGCGAAAACTTAGATGTTCTTCTACATGCATTTTATCACACACTACCTCTTTACTTCTTGAAGTCAACAAAATTTTTAGCATTTTGGAATCATTAGTTGCTTCTTTTTTGGCTTGACCTTCACCACTCGTTCCTTCTTCTTGGGTAGACATTTGCTTCTTGGTGGTATTCATAGCCGAATCTGGACTAAGATTCACATCATCTATAGGTATCCCCAACTTGTTCAAGTCTAATTGGGCCCATAGATCATCAACAACCACAAGAATATTCTTCTTTTCCTTCTTAAATATATCTCTTAAACGACTTGCTCTTCCAATCTCACTTTCTTCACTTAATCTCGCACCCAATTGATCGGCTAGTTGGCCTTGAATTTCCTTTATGTCTGGATTTCTTGTTACAGTGGCAAAGATAACCACATCAAACAACTTATCTCTTCGAGCTTCGTTGGCCACATCTTTAACTAAAGTAGTTTTACCCACACCTCCCGTTCCGTACACGCCAACCATTTTAGAGGTAGCATCTTTCAACACCTTCATGATGTCCTCTGTAACTTGTTTTCTTGAGTCAAAACTTTCAAATTTGTTGATAGACAAAAGGAAATCTATTGACATTGGTCGTACACCAAAAGAAAGTCCATCAGAGAGTTTAGTTTTGATAAGATCGTTGACTCCCTTCGCCATTCTATAAGCTTTTTTGGCCAAACGATACCTCATCCCAGGTTTAGGCAAATAACCTTTAGAACACACGGCATATGGGCGGGACTTATCTTGCCAGAACTCATCAATCTTAGCAATTATGTCATGCGCCTCATCTAACCATTTTAAAACGTATGGTGCCGGATCTTTGCCATTTCGATCTTCGTCATCAACCAGATTCTTGATCATGTCTATTCTTCCTTGGAGATTTTCAACGGATTTCTTTAGCTCCTCAACCTTGAACTCATACAGGAAATAGCTGATAAATTGCTGCCCCATTGTTTTTACGAGAAAGTCTGAGACCCCGTCTTCTATTCTTTCGAAGGAAGAGATCAATTTTCTTATAATAGGGATATTATTCATTAACTCCATTTACCTGCAAAGACTACATGGGAGAAAATAAAATCTCAATGCAAGAGAAAGCAACATTAATTTAGCCTCGGATGAGAGAAGAATTAAAGATACTTGGGGGGAATTACTTCTCAATTTAATTTTAACAAATTTTAAAATAAGCATTTCATCAGAGATAATGACACAGAAAGGCCTATGAGATATGCATGCGTCCTAGAATAGGACCATAAATCACTTAATTCCTAGTGACTTCTCTGAAACTAATTTTTGTTGCCAAACAATCATAGTTCTGCCCCCGTTACATATAGAAGAGCGTTTTATGAAAGTGAAAATAGAAAATAGGGTTAAAAGTTGATTGGCCCGTGCATCCAAGTGTGATATAATTTTTAGGGTTAAGGATTATTTCCATCTCAAAAGTGTTTCCGAAATATTACTCAACATCCAGAAGATTTTTTTATCTTTAAAATGTCCGAAAAATTTTATTTTGTATCAATTTCATTTTGAGTTAATCGGATTTCTAATTCAGTCAAATAGTCAACATTTGTTGACCAGTTTCATTTGACATCCACTTGACTTTTTTTCCAACTGAGATTTGCAAAAAAAAAAAATACATGATGCAGATTTTTTCTCAGGGAGCTCTCGAGAACTGAAAGCTCATCCATTTCTCTGTACAGAGTCGCTAAAATGGTCACGTAACATTCCATTTTCTTGTGCTTAGCCTCAATTTCCTTCGGGCTCACGAACACCCACCCATACGGGGTCATGACCCGAGTCCGCGAACTCGTGGAATAATCGTTCGAACAATCGGAGGTAACAATCCTGGCAGCTCCAGCTGATTCTAGCGACAGAGTTGGCGACTAGCCTGAGGTTGTGAGCGAACTCGGCACAGGCGAGTCCGAGAAGAAACGACTCGTCGTGTGAGATGATCTTCCCGAACACCTTCAAGGGAAATAGAGTCGTTTCGGAGACAGATGATGTTGGGGTCACAGAGTGACTGCTGTAAGTGAAGGAGCTTGGACATGATGCCGGCGATCTTGAAGGCCAAAACGCCGACGTGTTTGGACCTAAAGACGATTTCTTCAGAAGCAGCTTCGGATTCGCCGACGCCGATGACGGGGAAGAGGGCCGAACAGAGTCGAACCTGTCGAAGGCGCGGTTTTGAACTTGATAAGCAGAGTTTCAAGGGCCATGAGAGAGAGGAAGATGAAGAAGCTCAAATGGGTAGGTGGAAGAGAAGATGGAAGTAGAGTTAGAAAGAAGCAATGAAGATATAGTGTTTGTGAAGATGCGGAGGCGAGTTAGATGTTCCGTCCTCCTCCACTACGTTGGATTTGACAGAGGCCGAGAAGGTATGGCTAGGAAAAGGCGACCCATACAGCAAGAGTTGTCAAGCGCGGGGGGCGATTACCGCGAGCCACGCCCAGATTCCGGCGAGCAAGCCACATGAGTTGGAATAATTTTTTTTGTTGACCTACAGATTCCTCCAACTTATGGCCGAGCTCATGGGTGAAGAAGAAGGATAATAATTTTTTTTAATTTTTTTGAAAATCTCGGGAAAAAAAGTGAAGTGGATGTCATGTGAGCAAACCATATCCTACGGCGGTAAAACAAGCCAATCGGCCGTTACGAGCTGGCTCAAATACCTGATTCTATATAGGTATAGGTTGGTATTTCTCTAATCCATCTAGCCATGGCGGATTCATTGGTTGGCCCATTAACCCGTCACCTTTTTTTATTTTTTATTTTCCACCTTTTTTTTATCTATAATAATTTTTTTAGCTTGGATTTGAAATATTTTTTTATTTTTTTACTATCTAAAATGAAATATTCTTTTTCATAAATTTAATTTATAAAAATACACTATAAATTGAACATAAAATATCTAATTCAAATTTTAGATAATACAACTTAAAGATATATAATACACCTTACAGAATTGAATTTAAACTAAATATAAACTAATTAAATGATCAACAAACATTTAATATTAATTAGATTTACATTATGTTCAGAAGTTGTCCACATATTACTTTATAAATCAATTTTAATTTTTTTTAAAATTAAAAAAAAGTGGGTTGGCGTGCTAGACTGGTGCGGATCAAAAAGACTCACATCCAAATGGGCCAACATTTGGCTAATCCAACCAGCCATGGGTTGATGGGTTAAGCCCTATTACCGACTCTAGCAAAACCATTTGGATTTGTTAAGCCAGGCTGAAATTGATACGAAATAAAACTTCCTAGACATTCTTAAAATCAAAAAAAAAACTTTCAAGTGCTAAATGATGTTTCGGAAACATTTTCGAGGCAAAAATAACGTTAACCTTAATTTTTAATTAAAATATCCATTCATAATATAAAAAGATCTAATGTCTTCAAGTAAAAATAAAATCCTATCATCTCATACATCCATACCCGTCCCGTCAGCCACCACAGTAACAACCTTAATCCTTCATGCCCCACCCCCCCGGGGGGGAATATCAGCTATATATGAACAGGGAATAATAACCCAAATAAACCCCGACGGGTTAGATCAGCTGGCAGGGGCTGTTCTAGCTTAACCACGGGTCTCGAGTTCGAGGCGTGGGAATGCAGCACCCTAGGGGCCAGGGGGTCCAACCATTATTGGTCCTTGTACCCCCCCGACTCCGGATTAGTCTGGACCCGTTGTGTCCCCGTGTAGGGGTTGGTCTGGGATACCGGGGGCTTAACGCAAAAAAAAAAATAATAACCCAAATAAACGAAAGAAAACAGAGAGTTCAAGAAGCAGAGGTAGCAGGACCTTCTCCGTGGTTCAGGGTAAAGGGATATCCAATATCCTAGAATATTTTTTAAGCTGCATGCAATAACCTAAATTATTTTACGAACATCATAAATTATTTTTATGTTTATCCAGTATTATGAAGTAGTTTTGCAGTAATTCTTTTTGGGTTAAACCTATTTTTTATCCTTGTAATTTACCTTACTTTGGATTTTGGTTTTTCAAATTTACTCTGTATAAAACTGTTAGTTCATCTAATTTTAAAAGGATCTAAACCATATGTTAATACCATAAATTTTGTTTATATATATTACTGATTCCATTAATTATAGTGGAATGCCTAAATAACTGGATAAGATAACATATGAACAATTCTTATATGACTTGTCCTTGTAGTTTTAGGCTTCTTTTTTGTTTTTTATTTTTTACTTTGTATTTTTTATCTTTCTTGGCTTTAGTCCTTGAAATTTTAGAAATGTGGTTTAAGTCCCTATAATTTTATAAAGATTTGGATGTTTAACAATGTTAATTAACATTGTTAAGTTTATGGACTAAAATAAAAATCCATTCAAATTACAATGATCAAAACTACAATTGATAAAAAATACATGGACCTTTT
This sequence comes from Vachellia collinsii, assembly GCA_006871305.1. Taxonomy (NCBI): domain Eukaryota; kingdom Viridiplantae; phylum Streptophyta; class Magnoliopsida; order Fabales; family Fabaceae; genus Vachellia; species Vachellia collinsii. The sequence continues at coordinate 1,574 of QFDD01003161.1, read as the reverse complement.
TAAAACTACATGGATTAATAGTTTTAGACAGAATAAACTTGAGAGATCAAAATCATCACTTTTAAACTTTAGGAATCAAAACCCAAATCAAGATAAACTACAAAGATTAAAAATATGTTTAACCCTTTTTTTTTTACATCTAACAACTCAAAATATTTTTTCTAGTGGTCCTTGATGATGTGAACTTAGGTTTTGTAACCTACTTGATGCCTAGCAGACACGCTAAGTTCATTGGTCCACACTTTGTCTTTTCTTTTGTTTTTTTTTTAAGTTACTAAGGATATTTCTAAGTTACTTTGAACTTATTTTTAATTCATTTTTCGAGACTTAAAAGCATAAAAGTTTTTGCTTCATCCAATAAATGCGTTCTTTAAGATTTAAACTTGTATTCTTCTTCTCATAGGGTGATGCCACTTACTCACATCAACCAATAGCTTGTTAATTAATCACACTTTTATTTGTCTTTTCTAATGGTGCGGTGAATTGACACTATAGCATCCAAAACTCTAAATGTGTTGGGGTATGATAAAATAGCATTCGCAATTCCTAAATTTTTTCAACATTGGTGTGTTAAAAAAATTATTTACAAAAAATATAGGACAGCCTAAAATTAAAAATTTCATATAAGTCCTTTGTGAAATTATATTTTGCCCCTTAAAAAATTACCTAAATTCCTACATATTTTTCCCTTAAAAGTCATGGTATTAAAACCCAACCCGACAAACTAGTTAATAATCAGTCATATTATCAACCAAATAAAGTGTTTTTGCATGATGTTGTTTCATGTTAAAAAATGACCGTCCATCGTATTTGTAACCATGTTTGGTTGAATTATGTGGTTTATACATTATTGTTCCATTTACTTTTGGCTAAGTTACCTTTAGTCATTAATACAATATTTAGTTGACTAATTTGGAAATACTTATAAAGTAAAATAAATTACTTTAAAATATATATATTTATTATTCTCTTAAAATTAATTTGCTTAACTTATATAAACTAATATATAATTGGGTTAAGATGTAATTTTAACAATTAAGTTTTATCCGAGGAGCTTCTTGTATCATAAAGTTTTGCGAGATGTAAAAATACATGTTGTTAGTTTAAGAAATATTAGTGTTAGAAATCAAATTTGAATTTTTTAATACTTAGTGCTCTCCTTGTTTTCCTATCCTTGTTTCTCTCCTTGTTTTCCTATCCTTGTTTCTCTCCTTGTTTTCCTCTCCTTGTTTTCCTCTCCTTGTTTCTCTCCTTGTTTTACTCCTTGATTTACTCTCCTTAATTGTGTAAGCCTACTATATATATTGTACTCATTCTCTATCAATAACATATTCAACTCTCAATCTTTTCTCTCAATTTATCTTACATTCTTACATGGTATCAGAGCCTGGTTGGCTTTTAGGATTCTAGATTTGATTTCTGAATTCCTAAAGAAAGAGAGAGAGAGTGTGTGTGAACGATTTTTCCGGAGCTTTGTTCGTCTGACAAATTCCGGCCAAGATCTGGTGGTGGAGTCCAATAATTCCACCGTTTGCTGGTTGGGTACTTCCTGTCCAGATTATATTTCTCTGTCC
>QFDD01003160.1:0-22943 GCA_006871305.1 Vachellia collinsii | reverse complement strand
CATGGAAGTATCATGTTTTCTTGAGCTTCAGGGGAGAAGACACTAGAAAAGGCTTCACAGATCACTTACACGCTGCTTTGAAACAAAGAGGTCTCATAACTTTCTTAGATGATGAGCTCAACAGAGGAGAGGTTATTTCTAATCAACTCCTACAGGCAATTGATGAATCTCTTATCTCTCTTGTTATTCTCTCTGAAAGTTATGCTTCTTCTCGTTGGTGTTTGGATGAACTTCAAAGGACTCTTGAAGTTAAGAAATCTTTGGGTAGGCAAGTTATTCCAATCTTTTATAAGGTTGATCCATCTGATGTGCGTCATCAAAGAGGGACTTTTGCTCTTGCCCTTCAAAAACATGGTGAGCGATTTGCTGATGACAAAGAGAAGGTGCAAAGATGGAAAGATGCCTTAGAAGAAGTTGCAAATATATCTGGCTATGACTCTACGGATCAGTAAGTTTTGTATTTATATTGATATATGGACAGCACATGAGTTTTGATACGCCTTTTTAACAATTCAAGAAATAAGTTATTTGAAAAAAAAATAAAAAATAGTTACATAAGTTATTTGCAAAAAGTATTTGTTGGTTGCCCTAAAGTAACTTTTTTCTAAATTGAAAAAAATATTACTAGCTACTTAATAATATTATTGTTGCAAAATTTCGATACTATATAGGGTTAAACCTCATTACCTTTTAGTAATTCTGTCGCTAAATTAGCCACGGAAAAATATTCCGTGGCAATTTCCGACGGGAATTCCGTCGGAAATATTCCGTGGCAAATTTAGCCACGAAATTAGCCACGGAAACGTATTCCGTGGCTAATTCCGTGGCAAATTCCGTCGCAAATTTAATTATTATTTAATTATTAATTAATTAATTATAATAATTATATTTTTATTAATTAATTATTAATTTCAATTTTAAATTTCTTATTTATTATTCTTATTTTTTTTTATTTAATATTAAATCTTAATTAATATATTAATTAAAATCAATATTAAATATGAAAATATTAAAAATAATATTTATTTTATTTGTAATAATTTTATATTAAAATTAATATTGTTTAAAATAATAAAAATTATGAAATTAATAATCATATAAATATTATATATAAATAAGTTATTATGCAGTATAGTATAATATATATTTAAATATGCGTTTAGAAGATACAAGGTTCTCGCAGCTCAACTGGCAAGGGATCACGCCCATGTATAGGAGGTCGGTGGTTCGAATCCTAGAGAAGGCAAAATTGAGAATTTATCAGGTGGCGACACGTGGCGGCTGCAGGAGGTGACACGTGGATAGGGCTTAGCTTGAGGTGGCGGCTGACGGAGGTGCCACGTGGCATGGGCCCGGGTGAGGTGGCGGCTTCCAGAGATGCCACGTGGCATTATTATTTATTTAAAAAAATAAAGAAATTTGCCACGGAATTTGCCATGGAAAATTCCATGGCAAAATTTCCGACGGAATATTCCGTCGGAAAATCCGTGGCAAACTTTGCCACGGAATATTCTGTCGGAAATTCCGTCGGTAATTTCCGACAGAATGAAAATTCCGTCGGTAAACATTTTGTGATGGTGAAATTTCCGACGGAACGAATTCCGTCGGATATTCTGTCGGAAAGTCATTCCGTGGCAAATTCCGTCGGAAACCACAATTCCGTCGGTAATTCCGTGGCAAATTCCATGGCTAATTTCATGTTTTTTTGTAGTGATATACTTAACTACATTATTGGTATATAGGTGAATGCAATAAAAACCACTACCACATCAATATTTCATCACAATTATCTTTCTGAGCTAAAATTTCTAATGGTAGCAACATTTTGTTTGGATCACCATGTTTAGAAAATCATGAAAACTTCCATTTTCCCTAGTTAAGAAATGCTAAATGATCGTTTGCATTCCTTTCTTTGTGTAGGCATGAAGCAAAACTCATTGAAGAAATCTCAGCAGAAGTATGGGCAAAGGTACAACCTAAATTACCATATTGTTTCAACAATGACCTCGTTGGCATTGAATCAAGAGTAGAAGAAGTGAATTCACTTTTAAAGATTGAATTTTGCAATGAAGTTCGTTTAATAGCAATATGGGGCATGACTGGTATTGGAAAGACAACTCTTGCAAGAATCATCTATGAGAGAATAGTTCCCCAATTTGACATTAGTTGTTTTCTTTCTAACGTGAAAGAAAGCTGTGAAGTCAAGGGTTTGGCTGCCTTGCAAAGAAAACTACTTTCCAAACTTAAGATGAAAGGCATGGAAGTTGATGAAACATATGAAGGAAAGAATATAATAAGAAACCTGCTATGCAGTAAAAAAGTTCTAGTTGTGTTGGATGATGTGAGTGAAATAAACCAACTAGAGAACCTCTGTATAAAGCAAGCTTGGCTTGGTCCTAGAAGTAGAGTAATTGTAACAACTGAAAATATGCATGTATTGACAGAACATGGAGAATTTGAAACTTATAAGGCTAAATTGTTAAACAGCGATGAATCGTTGCAACTCTTCTGTAAGAAGGCTTTTAAAATGGATGAACCAAAAGAAGGCTATTTGAAGTTTTGTGAAGACATCATCCACCATGCTCAAGGCCTTCCTTTAACTCTTCAAGTGTTGGGTTCTTCCTTTTGTGGAAGAAGTGAGCTTGAATGGAAAGAAGCTCTGGAGAGAATTAAAAAGTTTCCACCAGACAATCTTCTAAAGAGACTTAGAATTAGTTATGATGCATTAAGCAATAGGGAAAAGAAAATATTTTTAGATGTAGCTTGTTTTTTCAAGGGAATGACCAAAGACCAAGTGACACAAATATTTGAAATATGTGGTGATCTTTATCCAACACTTGGAATAAGAGAACTTGTTGAGAAATGCTTGTTAACAGAATATTACAGTAATAATGGTTCATGTCTTTTGGGTATGCATGATATCCTTCAAAAAATGGGCCAAAGTATTGTTCTAGAGGAATCACTTGTTGATGCTGGCAAACGTAGCAGGTTATGGTCACTAGAAGATATTGATCATGTGATGTCAAAAAACAAAGTAAGTAGCTTCTTCGTAGAGATGCATATTAAAGTTGTGATTTAAATATTGTATTGATCAATATCATTCCTAATCCTTTCTTACACTATTTGTTTTGTTTTTTTGTGTTTTTTTTTCTTTCTAGGGTGCTGATTTAGTACAAGTTATATGTCTTCAATCACCTACGCCATATGAAGCAAATTGGGACCCTGAAGCATTCTCTATGTTGTGTAGCCTTACAATACTCATCATATTATGTGATGTGAACCTTCCTCAAGGTCTCAAACTTCTTCCCAGTTCTTTAAAAATTCTTGAGTGGAAAGCTTATCCTTTGAAATCTTTGCCTTGTGGTGCTCACCTTGATAAACTTGTGCTCCTTAGAATGCATCATAGCAAGATCACACAACTTTGGAGGAGAACACAAGTAAGACCTTTTGTTTCCTTTTCCCTTTTTCCTTAACAAATATAACTCAGCATATACTTATTTCATGGAAAGCTATTCCAATTAAACTTTAATTTTTTGGGGCAGATGTCAAAATTGTTAAAGTTTATTGATTTAAGCTATTCTGAAGATTTCAAAAGAACTCCTGATTTCTCAATGCTACCGAACCTTGAGCAACTGATTCTTGAGGATTGCATAAAACTTGTTGAAGTTCACCCATCACTTGGACAACATAAGAAACTTGTTGTATTCAATTTGAAAGAGTGCAAGAATCTTAAAGCTCTTCCAACTAGGATGGAAATGGATTCATTGCAGAAATTGATCCTTTCTGGCTGCTTAAAAGTTAAAAAGCTTCCAGAATTTGGGGAAAATATGACTAGCTTATTGGTGCTTGATGTGCAAAATTGCAAGAATCTTGTTTTTCTTCCAAGTTCCACTTGTAATTTGAAATGCCTTAAAGTTCTCAATATTTTAGGGTGCACAAAATTTTCATCATTACCACAAAATATTGATGAAAATGAATGTCTAGAGGAGCTTGATTTGAGTGGAACTGCTATAAGGGAAATACCTTCATCCATTGTTAGCCTACAAAAATTGAAGAAACTATGTTTGATTGGATGTAATGGTCCAAGTTTAACATCCAATTCATTAATAAGGAGCTTGCTTTGCCCAGTTAGAAGGGCATTTGGGTGTGGTACTCATGAAGCTCCCGTTGGACTAGTTTTGCCTTCTTTCATCTCACGTCTTGTATCACTAACGGAATTGGTTCTGAGAAGTTGCAGTCTTAAAATTGGATCAATTCCAAATGATCTTGGCTGCTTACCATCGTTAGAGGTCCTCGATCTTAGTGGAAATGATTTTAGTAATGTACCTGATGGAAGTTGGGTTCTTCCCCCTTCATTCTCAAGTCTTTCCTCACTAAAGTTGTTGGACTTATCTTATTGCAATCTTCATGATGGGTCAATTCCAGAGGATCTTAGTTGCTTACCATCCTTGAAGAGACTGGTTCTATATGAAAACAAATTTACCCATCTTCCCACTCGTTGTCTTGCTAATATTTCTCTTCTATCTCATCTTCATTTGAGTTATTGCCCGTATCTCAAATATTTGCCAGATCTTCCGCCAAACCTACAACATATAGGTACAATTGCTTGTCACTCAATGGAACCATTGTCTTTTTCAGAATTTCTATCATTTTTCATTACATCCACTAATGATTTTTCAAAATCCGTTCAATCAAGGATTTGGAATAACATGGATTTTAAAGTTTGGTGGATGCGGGAGAGTGACATCCCATCTTGGTTCCATAATCAAGATTTCCAGTTTCTTCATCAAGTTGATGGTTTTCAAGATAACCATGTCGTTCAAATTTCTGAGAGACCAATCTCACGTAAAGATATTGATCGATACCATCATAATGTGATAGGTGGGTTTGTATCATCTGACTCCATTGTCTCCATAAAACCAAGCATCTCTCATCTTTGTGGTACAAGTTTAAGGTCGGGGATTTCTCTTTGCATTGTTCTACAAGATCTAGATCTTCCATTATGCAAGGAAGATGTATTCCTTAGAAGACTTCATCTAGCTTATAGAGCTTCACAAGATGAATTCTTCAAAAATAAATGCTGGTGGAGAATTCTTATGGGAAACAATCCCAATCAGATGTTGATGGTATATTTTTCTAGTAGCAATTTCACAACTAATTGTAGCCAGATTGAATTCATATTTTACACACAAAAATATAACCGCATAAAAGAAGTACAAGGTGAATGTGAAGCGGGGTTGCAAAGTCGGAGTAATAAGTTTGTGATAAGCAAGTGTGGGTGGCGTGTAATAAGCGAGGAAGATGTTGAACAATGGAACAGATCATCAATGAATGTGTGCAATACTAGTGGTAGCAGTAAAATGCCTTCGCGACACCCTCTTCATGCTTTTGGAAAGAGATCCTATGAAGTTCAAGAATCACGAGAAGAAGACAACGTTGTGACTATTGAGGATGAGGGGACATTTTCTGCTAAACGAAGCAAAATCAAATAATTCCTTTTCATAGGTAACTTGTCATCAACCTTTATTTTCTTCCAATATTGTATTCTTATATTGAAACTAGATATATACTTGCCCATGAACATATAAAATTGATTCACTGTGTCTAAGGGTTGTAGATAAATTAATTAATATGTCACCTTTTTTCCCCTAAAACATGCATAATCATCTTTCTTAAATCCCTCTATCCTCATCCTACTTGTTTATTATTGAGAGAGCATTAATAGGGAAAATTTGAAAAAAAGAAAAGGATTAAAAATTAGAAATAGGTTTTAAATTTAGGACCAACATCAACTCTCCTATTAGGTCCAACATTAAGGACCGGAGGAGAACATTTTTGTTTTTTTTTGACAATAATATTAACTCCACTAGGGAGGTTATGTACATATGCTATTTCATATTCTTTTTTACTATATTTCTCTATTGGGTTGGAAGTTTTCAGCATCAGTATGAAGTGAAGAACTTGTCATTCTGTTTTCATAGTTTAGTTTCATCTAAGATTAATTAATTGTATCATTTTGGAAGTAGTAGTAGAGCTATGCATTATGCAACCCACATCCTGAAAATTCATACAATTGTGATTGCTTAACACAACAAGATAGTACATCTTATAAGCTGGATAATGACTTTTTGAAATAACCAAGGTCAAATATTAGAAAGATTTTGCAATATATTTTTATTGTTTTACTTCCTAGTGTGTCACACCTTTTTCTAAGGTCATTTTTCAATAAATTAGCGATGAAAGTTCAACAATCAATTGAAAAGAATAATTATTTGAATCCCCCAATTAAGGAAATACTAAGCTAAATCAACAAAACATTTGTGGGTATTTGGATTTGAAATTAAGGCACCCAATGAATGAAGAAAGAACGGAAATTTGGATTTGGCTTAATGGTTTAAAGTTTTGGCGAAATCTCCCCCTTCACCAATATTTGTGTCCATGGAGAATCTTTGTTTAGAGCACTTGATAAGCCCATATTTGACTATGATATTCCATACCATTCTAGAGGTTTTTGTTTAAGTTACGTGGGTATTAGTGCATATTTTTTTATGAATAAATGTCATAGAGGGAGTAAAAAAATAGTGTTCAAAGGGCATTTTTGGTTTATTTATTGTGATTACTTTTGATTATCAACTTAATGGCTCTTAGTTGTAGGTAGCGGAAGAGATTGGGTTAAATTTGGAAAATGGCAGTTTTCGTTCCGGAAAAATTGCTAGCAAAGCACCAAAAAATAGCAAGGAAGGACTAAAAGATAATGACAGGCCGTGATCAGTGAAGTGCTGCCTATTGGTACTAAAAGTGTCATGTTTGCCTTCATCATGACGAATGTCTGAATTTCGCAATCACTTCGAACTTTTTATTGTTAATGTAAGCTCCGATCTATTGTAAAGGACTGTATTATGATATAGTTTTAGAATTGGTTACTATTTGCTTAATTAATTTATTTGATTGTATATGATCAATTTAATGTTATACTTGTAATTTTGTTCACACCGTTTGATTGATATGGATGGTAAATCGACACTGTGAGATTTAAATGGGGAGCTGCCTCACCCGTCTTGTTACATTCATTGGCTGAGTTTTCACCCCATGGCAACCCTATTATCGTTTTGTAATTTTAAAATTGTGACCGTTCAACAGCAAATGGTTTTTTTTTTGGTACCAAAGCAGATCTTATTTTTAACTATATTAACATTAAAAGATTACGCCATATATATCAGATACAGGTACAACTAAATTAGAGTTGTTTTGAAAATTGTGCGTGGATATTTGAGTAAATCATGCTAACTGTTGTTTAGTTAATTTTTATTTGTAGTCACAAAATAATATAATGATGCATGCGGTGGGAAGGCCATGTGGAATTGAATTCGGCATCAACAGGTGTCACAAATAGCTCTTCTCAAGCTTCTCAAGCTTCCAAGCGGAATGATTGGCTTTGAGATAACGCAGAGAAGTAAGCATGTGCACATTGTTGTAGGAAACATGTAAATCTAATTTAATTTGCTCCGTGCAATTAAATAGTTTGTCATTTATTACTGTTTTTGTATTTTGCTTGGTGAGAGTGTGGAAGCTAGGAGAGGCATGTGTTACGAACAGCGTAGCGGATATTAAATATTCCCATCACTTGTAAGTGTTTCCAATGAAACAAATAAATCAATATATAGAATAAATTAATTAGCACCAGAGAGACCATAATTATTAACGTGAGAAAACCCCTCAATTTAATGGTAAAAACCATATTTCATCCAAATAAAAGAAAATAAGATTCAATACGATCACAATGGGGTTACATCAGAGTCACAATCATATACACAAACACGTGCGACCAACCAGTCAAACAATCAAAGCTACAAACTTACAATAGAGAATAAGGATGTTGAAAATACTCAAAAGAAATAGAGCTCTATGCGAGCTCAATATCCCTCACACCAGCTAATAACTAGAAGAGCACACCATTCAGAATAACCTATTAGAAGTTGAGAACTTGCTAACAAAATATCAACCTGATCCAATGGTTACCGAATGTACAAACTCTGTTTTACCAAATCTATCCTATCAAAATTTCTTTCTATCTTCTTCTCTCTCAAATGCCATCTTTTATTCTGAATAGGACCTATAATATCCATGTTTTCTATAAAAAAAAAAATAAAGGCTAAATGGATAACTACATATTAATTAAAGGCCTATAAGGTAAAAAAGGAATGTTGAAAAAGCAGGGACCAAAATGACATTTTTAAAATTCAAGGACCAAAGTGTAAATTTATAAGTTGGGACCAAATTGCTATTTATGAAATTCAAGGGCATTTTGGTCACAGCTTGACCAAAATATTAGAAAAATTTTTAGGGCACCAAAAGATAGAGAAAAAGTCACTGATAAGTAATTGAGAACCAGTTTAAATCAAAATGACAGAAATAACCTTGGCGAGAATTTCACTACAAAAAATAGTGGAATTTGTTGCTGTTCCAAAAAACGCTACTAAACTAAAGCTTCGTAGCAATTTAAGGTCAAACCACTACAAAGTTACAGTGCCCAAAGGAGATTTACACGTGACACACAATAGTAGCAGTTATAAGTTGCTACTAAAATGGAGCCAAATTGGTGCCCTTTGGCGGTAAGCGCGTACCAACATAGTAGTGGTAATTTGCAGTGGATATGGATAAATAACCGTTGCAAAATATGAAGTATAACATCCCTATAGTCCTCCCTCATAAATATTATCCCTATTGCAAACAGAACAGGTTTTGATCTCCTGGAGTTCTATAATACTCCAGAAAATGTGTCTATGAGGGAAAGGTATCCACACTCTTATAAAGCATGCTTCCTTCCCCTTCTCAATCGATGTGGGACTTCACATCCACCCCCCATAGGGACCCAGCATCCCTACTAGCACATCGAATAGAGGCCTAGCTCTTATAGCAATTGTAACATCCCAATGCTCCTCCTTCATAGATATTGTCCCTGTTTGCAACTGTAGCTAAGAGCAGGGTTTTGTTTTCCTGGTTGTAGCCGTTGCCACCCAAAAAATGCATCCATGAGGGGGTATCTGCACCCTTATAAGGTGTGCTTTGTTCCCCTTCCTAACCGATATGGGACTTCACATCCACCCCCACAAGAGCCCAGCATCCTCACTGGCACATAGACTGGAGGCTGACTCTGATACCAATTGTAACATCCCCAAAGTGCTCCCCTATAGATATTGCCACTGTTGCAAGCAGAGCAAGGTTTTGTTCTCCTGGAGTTCTACAATACTCTAGAAAACTCTTTTATGAGGGGAAGGTATCCATACTCTTATAAGGTGTGCTTCATTCCCCTTCCCAATCGATATGGGACTTCACCCGAAGAGTCTCTGAATTGGTAGCAGCTCTGTAAGCGCTACAAATTTTCAATTCTACGGCAGTTATTTGCAGCAGTTGTTGGTGGTCAAACCGTTGTAAATTTGAAAAGTCACAAATTCCCGTGTATTTTTTAGCGGTACAAAAGTGTTCGTTTCTTGAGACAGTGGAATGAATTTACAGCGCTTTGAGTAGCGGTTTCGTCAAAACTGCTCCTAATTGGCAGAACCACTACTAATTGAACATCTATATAACACATTCCCTACCCCTCATTTCCTCATTGCTCAGATTTTAAAAGGTCGCATTGCAAATATTATTGCTTTTTTGTCTCAGTTTCTTTATTCAACAGTATTGAGGCAAGTGTGTTAAAGTTTTTTTTATTTAAATTTTTTGTTTTGTTATATAGTTGTTTTTATTTCAATTTTTGTATTTAATTTATGTTTTAGTAATAATTAAATTCATTTATTTTAAGTTAATTTCTTTTATTTTTATTTCCTTTTATTTTTTATAATTTTTTAATATAGATTTTTTATTTCGTTTTATCATTTTAGCTATAATTTATTTTAATTTAGTTTTTTTATTCTTATTTCATTTTATTTTTCTATTTATAACTTATTTTAATTTAGTCTTTTATCTTTTTTTCATTTTATTTATTTTGTTTTAATTTATTTTTGTTATTTAATTTATTTTTTAATTATAATTTATTTTTTGTATTTATTAAAATATTTATTTGACATGTAGATGTCTAGTCTTGATATTGGTCGTAGGTTTGGAAAGGCTCCTATGATCCCTGATGACGAGATCTCGCATGTTAGAGGGCAAAGGCAGAGATCCCCGTAGACTATCAACCCTGAGGTGAATCAAGAGCATACATTTGACATCACTGTCGATGATTTTGAGGTTGTGGGATAAATATCTTGGTCGAGGAGGCTGAAAACTTTGAGGATCAGAGTATTGCTAGGGAGCAAGGGTTCCCACACCCTTCTACTAGTGGGTCTACTAGTTCTGACGTGGATGTTTAGGGAAATTAATTTAAAATTTAATTTTTTTTCAAATTAATTCATTAATTTATTTTGAATATTAATTATGGAATGAAATTTGGAGATTCGACAGGGGATGTTGAAAAGGAAGCTGACATTAAGAAATGTTTCCCAGCTTGATGTTGGGCACAGGATAGTGGTGCCGTGGAATGAGATCACATGGTAACCCATTGGGAAAGGCAATATGTTGTAGAATCGCTACCTGACTGAGCAAGGAGGTAACTTCGGGCAATTTGATATCAGCGTCGAGACATGGAAGAGGATCCGACCATGCAACAAGGATTGGGTTTGGGAGAACGAAGTTAAGGTACGATTTTAATATATCTTTTTAAATGAAGTTATTATTTTTGTATGAAATACATATTAACTTTTATTTGGGAATTTGTTGCACTCTAAATTTGCTGTGCAGGATGCGCACAAAGATTATTCTGTGTCAAAGATAGGAGAAGGATGGAAGAACAAGCAAAATCACCTATACCACATGAAGAATAAGGATGGGATGAAGATGAAGCAGGAGTTGGAAGTAGACATCCTTGACCCGATAGATCTTGCAGCCTTGGCAAGATTGATCCGGTACAAGAGGTCACTAGAGTAGGGGCTATGTCTGGTGAGCTACGCCTGACAAACAATCCACCATACTGCAGGATCGAAGCCATCTCTTGCACTTACACTAAGATGGTACAAATGAAATTATTTTATGTTACTTATTTTTTATTTGTTGTCAATATAAAACATAATATATATCTAAATTTTTTGTTTCGTTAATTAGGATGAGGCAGCACAGAGGGAGGGTTGGAGGGTCACATACGGGGATATGTGTGTGGCCACTCATAGGCACAATGATGGGACTCCATTAACGTAAGAGACAGAAGAAATTATTGTAAGTTGCATGTTTTGTTTAATAATTTATTGTGTTTCAAATAGTCATTTTAATGAGAGCTACTCAATATTCTTTTATTTATTCCAGGAGTGAATTCAACGAATCAATGTGAAGCTCAAGGAGTCCTAGCAGTCAGCAATAGACCCCACTACCTCACTCAGGATGGGCATGAAAGGGCGTGATTAGCACTTCGGATGACTTCTAGGTTTTGAGTTTAGGGTGACGAGAACTATTGTCTTCGGGGGAAGTAGATATGAAGCCGGGACTTCATCTTCTGCTACTGCATCCCAAGTGACCATAATAGGACTGAGAAGGCACATTGATTCTAATGTGGACAGAGAGTCACTACGTGCTAAGATTTAGGCGTAGGATCAGGAGTAGGTACAGAAGCAGTTGCAAGTGACTTGAGAGCAAGCGCAGGCACAGATGTGGGAGCAGCTACAGTTGTAGATAGAGATGTCGAGATAGGCTGCAAATTCCCTATTGCAGATGGCATTTCAGGTGGCCCAGCCTGGCACTACTCCTCCACAACTCCCTCACATGTTGAGCTTCTACATGCCTCTACCAGCTTAGCCTAACTCCCAGCCCCTAGCTCCTCCATAGCTCCCTACTAGAAGTGAGGACCCTCCCGCAGAATAGAATGACCCCCATCCTAAGTAGTCGGATGATTGATTTTATTTTTCGTTATTTAGTACATTTTTATTTGAACACATTATTTTATTTATTTGAACATTTAATTTTAATTAGTTATACTTGAATCATAATTTCAAAATTAAGTTGTTAATTATTTATAAGAATATGAAATTAAAATTTAAATCCATATATTGAATGTATATTAATTAATTTATCTATAATATATAATTATTATATTTTTATTTTCTAATTTATAAATTATGATGTATTTAAAAATCAGTTTGGATTTTAGTAGCAGTGTAGAACCACTACAAAACTTGAGCAAATTTGCAGCGTTTTGAAACCGCTGCAAATTTGAAATTCAATTACGCTCGAATTTCAAATTTGCAGCGTTCTGGAACTGCTATAAAATCCAATGGTCCTCAGTTTTTCTGGCAGTTAAGGTAGCATTTTCAAAACTGTTACTAATCACAACGGTCATCAATTTGTAGCAGTTTCAGTAGTGATTCTAGAACTGCTACTAACTTTCGATCATTGAAAAATTTCAATTTAGACCTTCTCCCACTCAGAAAATTTCACATTCTAATTTCTTTCTCTGATCACAATTCGTATTGTTAGTGTTTCGATGATTGTTACACCCTTTTTAGCTTAATGTGTTAGAGTGGAATTTTTCAAAATATTCAAAACTTTTTAAAACAACTTTTATCTAAAACTGTTTTTGGTAAAATCCACTGAGCCAAGTTTGATCCTAGGTTTTCACTTTGTAGTTGTAGCTTGGAAACAATTTTTCCTTTAAAACTGCTATTTGAGTTCAACTACTTACGTTAGCTCATTAGCCTAATCCATCAAGGATAACTCTTACTTGTACATTGGAAGAAGACATTCTTCTCACAGCTACCTTCTGTCTCATATTCACTATATACATAATTTATGCAAATATATATAACCATCTAAGGCATCCAAACTTATATCAGAATAAAACTTTAACTATTATTTAGATCAAAATTGTATGTATAAATGTTCTTCCATCTTTCTTTTCATTATCCATCATTATCACCTTCTATGCTTCCCTTGTCACTGTTTCCTAGCTTATTGAGATACTTGCTTTAGCTGTATTTTGTGGAAAGGGAGGTGAGATTTGAAACTTTCCGTAGAAACCACAATTAATCAAATAGTCATGTATAAAATTTACAATCATGCAAAAACAAGCCACATGTTTATATGAATATCATTTCACATAACATCCTACACCTTTGGAGGGTTCACATAACACCCCTGCACCTTCAGAGGTGGCCCAGAGGAAAAACATTCCCAAGGGACTTCATCACATCATGCATAACATGTATGACACAAACAAGCATGCAGAATTAAATATATGAGAATAAGATAAACAAGTTTCTACCTGTCTCCCTTCGTTTACCATTACCTTCTTTGGCAAATCTCTTTTCCAGCCTTTCTTAGGGTGCTTAAGCAAATATCAAACCCTAAAAACATACACGTATAGTATTTCGTTAACTATACGTTTATCGAGATTTATTCAACTCATTGTCCTTCCCTTTTAATCCCATTTCTACCCCTTTACATTATTTAACTTTGTTTCCTTGACTTTTGAATTTTTCAATTACTTTGAAAAATCATACTTGTTCTATAAAATTCCAAATACAACGGTTCAAGATTCTATTTGAATATCTCTGTATCCACTTTCAAGGAAAATTACCATTCATTAATTTTAGTCAACCAATATTCTCAAATTAATACTCAAAAGTTGCCGCTTGTCAAGTAACTTTTTCTAATTTTCCAGATTTAAGAATCAAATTTCATTGATTCATAACTTGCTCTATACTTAACCAAACAGTGCATTATAGTACTCATTTTAAAGCTTGTAATAAGTATTATTTGTTTATCAAATTTCATGGTCAACAAAAACCATTTGGCCAACTAAATATTTGTCCAAAGCCAACTGTCCAGAGAGTTCAATGCAAACAAATCAATCAGAAAACCCCAGCTTTCTGCATCAACCTTTAAAATTCATAACTTAATCTGGAAAATTGCAATTGTAATGATTAGAAGTTCCATTTAAAGCTCTCCTCATCCTTTACAATGGACAATCACCATCAAGCATCAAATTATGAGCCTACTCCCCATAATTTCAGCACAAATTTCTACTGCTTATTTGACAAAACATTATTTTCCAGATTTTCTATTTAAACTTGGAAAATTCATAACATAATCTATAAAATTCCAAATGAAGGCTTCAAAGCTCTATTTAAGTCTGTCTTTATCCTTTACAAAGGAAAAATAAAGGCCATTATTAAATCTAAGTCCTTGGCTCCCAAAAATAACAAAATCTTCTGCTGCACATTTGGTGAAACATAACTGTTCCAGCTTTCTGTACCAATATTTAAAAATCCATATCATACAATTCACTCATCCAAATAATGTGTTCTATGACTTATTTTAAAGCTTATTGTGTGTATTAAAATCTCACAAAATTTAAGATGTAGAGGAGATCATTAGCTTTATTTTTAACTCACATGAAACCAACAACTCAAATAAACCATATAACTCAATTTTCTAACACCGAATACCTTAACACCACAACAATCAGATATATTTAACTTAGAAACATTTATACCTCATTCATGCCCACACTAAATCAATGGCAATTTCATTTTCAAACATATAACAGTGGCAACATTGAATTTAAATCTTTCAATCATTTAAACACTCAAACTTTATTTAATTCTTGTCAAATACTCCAAGAAATTATAAACTTCATGCTATTTCTCCAAAACAAACATGATTATGGTTAACTATAATATGTGCTAGGATATCCCCAGTGGTATGAACTTCCTGTGCGTATGCATATGAGTGTCTATGTATACATATTCTCTTTGATTAATTAGAAATTTCATGTTGCTCAACTTTCAACGAAACAAAGAGGATTTTACTCACAACTAAACATTTGTGAATCAAATCTAGCAATCACAGCTCAGAGATCGCAAGGGAGAGGACCCAATTTGGACAACCAACACCCACTCTTCAAACACACACAACACAGTGAATTTTTTTTTAACATTTAGAGCTTGATTTAGCTGGAGGATCTCAGATTTTCCAACACTTTCAAGAGCTCAACCCATCCCAAAACTCAGAAACCCAGAGATAGAAAAAGAGCTTAAAGGACCTACCTGAGTTTGAATATGAGGTTGCATGCATCATTGGCATTCTCCTTTGGTGACGGTGGCTCTCTCTCACTTTCGTTGCCTCTCGCTCTCGCTATCAATCTGTTGTCTTGCTCCATGGAAATGAGGAGGAAAATGAAGATGATGATTAGGGGTGGAAATAGGCCAGGTCGCTTGTCAGGGGCCTGTGGCCTGGCCAGGCTTTTACAAGCTCAAGCACAAGCCAAGACCCCTTGAAAAGCCTATTTTGTTTAACAAGCTAGGCCCAGGCCACCTCACAGGCCTGTTTGGCTTGTCAGATGGCCTGGGCCTGTTTTTTTTAATGCTATTTAAAATGAGAAAGGGAGAGAAGGAGAATCGAATACGAGACCTATGGTAATAACTTAGTATTTGCTAACTTACCACTACAACAACACATGTTCTTGTTACTTATTATGTATTTTCTATAATTATAAACTCATTTTATTTACAATCTTTAATAATTATTCTAGGGTTTTAGACTACTTCTACATTTTTCATCCATTTCAAATTGTTGCTTCTTCGTTCTTCCAGCCTCCAGATCTAGAGTTTAGAGTCACAGACCTGTCCTTTTTCAGCTCCACCTGTGTTGCCGTCGCCGTTGATCTTCACTCTGTTCCCCCTCGTTCTCTTTGCTCATGCCTTCACTCTCTCTGTAAGCATTTATATTCTTCTCATTTATATTTTTTTTACCTACGCTCTTCATTCTGTTCCTCCTGGTTTTCTTAATATTGGCATTTCATGGAACAAGTACCAGATGGAATTTCTTAAGAGTGTCATTTGAACCTAGGATCTAGTGTCGTAATGCGAAGTGATTTGGTTTTCTTAATATTGGCATCTCATGATTCTATTTGGTCCTTTTGTCATTCCAAATGCTTAAGGGTCATGTATTCCACTGTAAGTCTTTTTGAATTCTTCCTTGTTTTCATATTTGAGCTTTTCAATCTTCGAATTTTTCCCTTCTTTTTGTTTGCTGTCATTTTTTATGCTTGGATCTTTCCTTTTTCTCTCTTATAATTTCTCTGGTTTCTCCCTTTTGGCTAATATTATGTGGATTTCAGGATTTTCGTTTGTTTATCCGATCTTCTGGTATGGGTAAGATTTTGTTTCGGGTGGGTTTGGTGTATTTATGAGATTATAATGTTATTGCATCTTGAGATCCTTTTAAAGTGTAATGTCACAACTTGATTATATTGTTTGCATATGACTTTGATTTTCCCACATTTGTATGATGATCTGGTACGTATCCTTTTCTTACGTAGTTTGTGAAATTTGTGTTTGCATAATAGTTTTCAATTTCTTTTCAACGTGGTGACTTAGGATTTACTTATAACGAGGGAGCAGAACTCATTTTTCAAAATTTGGAACTACAAGCATGTAAGGCTCTGTTATTAAGCTTAGAGTGAGCTGCTTGTATTTTGAATCCGTGTCTCTGTTAATATTTCTTTCTTGAATGTGTGCAAGCAGACCCTTTATATGTGACCCCTTTTCAATAAAAAGTTGTTTCTTCCTTACTGACTGTACCATTTTAAGGCAAATACGATTATTTGTGTGTTTGGCTTAAAGTAAGTAGAACCCATCACTGTGAGAAATTGCAATGGCATGTTGAGATAATTCATGTTGGAAAACATGAGCTCTTTGAGAGACGTTTTCTTGTGGTTAGTCTTAAAAAGTTATTGAGAGTTACAATAATTGATTGGACAAGTAGAAAAGGAATCGAAAGAAGCTAATGCATATTCTTAACTTTCTGATGAAATGCCCTTGGGAGAAAAGGTACCTCATAATATGCTTTTTACACTTTTGGTTTTTTCTCTTTTTATTCCCTTAACATTCTCTCTGATTTTCCCACCCCATCTTAGCTTCATAGGGGTTTATTTTTTAATTAATGCAATACCATCATCATCATTTTATTACAATTTTATGATAACCTTAATATAATAACAATATTGTGTTAAATTGTGTTATGATCTACTAATATACATTCGATTCATTTTTTTTACAAGGTGTTGGAACAAGAAGAAATCCTATTGAAGATTTTTTGTTTTGTGGCTAGTGTCTACTGGTTATGCTTAATTTTGCTGATGTTGAAGAATTGTTGTTATAATAGACAATTCATATTTGTTAAATTGTTGTATTATTAGGTTATGCTCTGTTGATTAATTATATTTTAACATTTTTATGTATTTTGGATGATTTTAATTAATTATTGTTATTTATAAATTTTTTCAAGCCTATTTTTGGCATGTTTTAGGCCTTTGCCTGTGGCCTGTTAGCTTGCTTATCAGAGAACAGATCTTTATACAGACTTCAGGCCAGGCCAGGCCTTATATAGGCCCAAGCATAAGCCTGAAAAAGGCCTATAACAGGTCACAGGCCAATCTTACACAAAACAGGCCTGGCCTATTTGGGGTGTAGCCTGGCCTATTTCCACCCCTAATGATGATGATAATGTGTGGGGGAAAAGGGATTTAATGGTTCAACCACGTGTGTGGCATGTGTGATGCTTTTTGTTTTTTTTTTCCTTCAATAATCCAAAAATGCCATAAAGTACTCCAATGAGTAACTTTCTTCCCAAAGTTTGACCACTTCATGTAAAATAATTATTCTGATAAGTTTTGGGCAATTTCACTTTTTTTTTTAATTTTCTTAAAATATTTTTGGCTCAAAAGTTTACTCATACTTGTCCAAAATTTTGTAATTGGCTTCCCTGAACTTCAATTACATTTTATAATACATTAGCCAAAATTTGGGATGTTACAGCGATTTTTGAAGTACTTCCAATTGATAAGTCATGGATCAAGTGCCCTCATACGTCCCCTCGATATTTGGTCGAATTGAACAATTTCATGGGATTTTAATGACAGACATGGCAAGATTAACAATAAGTTTCTTATCTTTGTCCTGAATGTAATTTTAAAAAGTGGCATCTTAAAGATATTGTTAGGGAGCACTTAATAGTTATGCCCTTTCCTCATAGTTATAAATACTGGGTACATCATGGAGAAATTGATGTGTTAAGAGAATATAGTCCTGCAATCTCACAAATAGGATTGCAATAATACCATGGTGATCCCATCAATGATGCATTTTGTGATGCTTTTGGGGTTCATGATGGTGTAATCTCAGATGACGTGCAAGGTCTGGAACCTTAGTACATGAGGAAAGAGGAAGCTCATATTTTGTTTTTGAACTTATGGCTGAAACCGACAAAGCTTTATATCATGGGTGTGCATAGTACTCAAAATTATCTTTTTTAAATTAAATTGTATCACATTAAATGTTTATGATGCATTCCCTAAGGCAACGATCCTTACATCTTTTTATGATGCAAAGAAGATTATCAACAAAATGGGTTGAATTACCAAAAAGTCCATACTTGCCCAAATGATTGCATGCTTTATTGGGGAGAAGATATGAACATAGAATTTTGCAAGTAGTGTAATACTTCAAGATACAAGCCGGAAGGGAAGGGGAAGAAGAAAAAGAAAGCTGCAAAAATTTTGAGATATTTTCCTTTGAAGCTGCGATAGCAAATATTGTATTTCTTGAGTAAAACAGTAGAGCACATGAGATGGCGTGTTATTGAAATGAATCTGGATGGTAGGTTAAGACATCTGTAGGATTTTGTGGCCTGGAAAGGGTTTAACAAAGAATTTCTAGATTTTGCAATGGATCCCACAAACATACGGCTTGCTCTAGAGAAAGATGGATTCAATCCATTTGGGAACCTTAGCACTAGTTATAATATTTGGTTAGTGGTGTTAGCTCCTTACAACTTGCCTCCATGGATGGGTATGAAGTATAACTTATTCATTTTGTCTATGATCATCCTAGGAAAGAAAGCACCAGGCAATAATATTGATATCTAACTGCAACCTTTGATAAATGAGTTGGTTGAATTATGGACTGATGGGATTGAGACATATGATACATATGAAAAGACACTGTTCAAATTGCTTGTTGCTCTGATGTGGACCATAAGTGACTTCCTAGGCCTTGGGATGTTATCTAGGTGGAACGTGCATACTGGAGTGTATTGTCTCATGTGTAACTTTAACGCAGACTCACTACTCCTTCCATAGAGTCGAAAGCGGTGATTCATGGGTCATCATCGATTCCTTGATGGGATGCACAAATTTAGATTGTAGAGGAATCATTTGAATGGAAAACAAGAAACAAGAAGACCTCCTATCAATTTGAGTTGTTTTGATATTCTTAGTCAGATTGATGATGTCCTTATTGAGTTTGGGAAGAAGGATAGTGTAGAATGAGCCAGAAGCAGATCTCGTAGAACTTCAGATGTTGAGGCAGTTCAGCAATGGTGCAAGAGGAGTATATTTTTCACTCTTCCTTATTGAAAGTCTAATATGTTACGCCACAATTTTGATGTGATAAACATCGAAAAGAATGTGTGTGATAATGTTCTTTACACCTTGCTAAACGAATCTGGGATGTCCAAAGATCATCTTCGAGCAAGGAAGGATTTACGGTCCATGGGAATTTGTCAAGATGCTTGGCCAGACGATAATGACAAGATTCAACTAGCAAAATTTACCTTATCGAAGTCAAATAAGGATATATTCCTCTCAACATTGAAGAAAATTAAGGTTCCTGATGGATATTCAAGGAACATTTCAATGTGCATAGATTTGCAATCTCGGAAGATAGCCGAATTGAAGAGCCATGATTCGCTTATTCTTATGCAACAACTACTATCATTGGCACTCAAAAATACGCTGCCTCTTGATTGTTGATGGTGTTGGTCCAAATTTGTTCATTCTTCAGAAAGCTGTGTGCAAAGGTTTTTGTCACTAATGAGTTGGATCAACTACAGAAGCATATGATTCTCACACTATGCCATTTGGAGATGATCTTCCCTCCTTCGTTTTTCACTATCATGGTGCACCTCATCATCCACATTGTCGAAGAGACAAAACTCGGTGACCCAGTTCAATATCATTAGATATATCCCATTGAAAGGGATTCATGTTAAAAGTTATTCACACACACATCGGTATGTCACTAATTACTACTTTATCATCATGTTATTAACTTATTACAAGCTTTTAGAGAAGTTGAAGTCATATGTTAGGAATAAGGCATGGCTAGAGGGTTCAATAGTAGAATGTTATATAGGGGATAAGGTCCTCAACTTCTATTACTTTGATGACATCAAGACATCTTTGAACAGTCATCCTTGTGTTTATGATTGCTCTAATGTTGGTCCGTCAACATCGATAAGTTTGTTTCCTCCTATTAGTAGACCAGTTGGAGGACATCAATACTTCAACTTCACTCCTAATAAGATGTTGCAAGCACACAGACATGTTCTAATCAAGTACAATTAAGTTGATCCTTTCATTCAGTGAGTATCAATACTAACTTATTATTTTATAAACTCAAATTATATTTATCCACTCATATTATGCTTAATCATAACAGAGAGTTTTGAAGTTATGTCAAGCGTCAACTACGTATTCGGACACAAACATTTGTTGAGGTTGATAGAAAGGTGCATAGAGAATTCCCAAGTTGGTTTGCACACCGAATACACAATGACAACAACTCTCACCCAGTTGATTTGACAAGTATTGCAATTGGCCTACTTCATTATGGAAAAGGTTTACTGCATACAATATCAACGAGTTCAAGTTATGCACAGTTTCAAGCAATCAAGGCTTTCTCACCCAAAATTTTGTTGTTTTTGGGACTTTTGATATAAGAAGTTATGTGAGTAGCAATGATGGTAACATGCGTTTTAGAGATCTCTCCTACTATGAAAAATTGGTTGATATCATCAAATTGAATTATCTGGGGTAATTCACTATCAAATTATTCAAGTGTTCTTGGGCAAACATAACAACTTCTCGTAGAATCACTACTGATGAGTTGGATAACAGATCTGCCAATTTCTCAAGGCTCATTCACACTGGTGAATCTCAAGATGATGAGCCATATATTCTAGCATCAAAGGCAAGACAAGTTTATTATGTGGAGGATGAGAAACATAAAGATTGGAGTATGGTTGTTCAGTTAAGACTAGAGATCGTTATGACATGGGTGATAGCGATGAACACATCAACTATGAGATAGAGCAATTTCATTCTACTACTTTTTAAAGCTTCTTCCCTAAAGGAGATGACAATTTACCCCTTGTCAGGGCTAATGATGATGCTGAATAAATAATTCAGGTACATAATATATGTAATTTTATTTGTTTCAATTTGTAAAGGGACTTTTTTTAAGAAAAACCTCATCTTTAATAGCGGTTTTGACCCGCTACAAACAAAACCGTTGCAAAAAAATGTGGCATAGAACACTACTAACCAAAATCGCTACTAATATAACCATTGCAAAATATCGTTACCTAAATCGCTATCAAGTCATGCTACCCCATCCACCCCATTTCATTTTTCACCTCTTTCTCTCTTCTCTCTTCTCTGATTCTTCCTCTGATTCCCTTCTTCATATATTTATTTCATCTGCAAGACTATGTTATTTCAAGTCAAAGACTCAACCCAAAAATTTTATTAGTGCCTATTTTTTTTTTATGTTGCTTCTCACAATTTATACTTAGTTTCTCTTTTAATTCTATTAATTTGTCATTTTATTATTTATGTGATAATGCAATTTCTTGTTAATTAATTTCTTAATATACTAATGTTTTCTATGTTTGTTTTCAGGTATTTTGACTTTTTTATTTATATTTTGTAATAAATAATATTTACTTTAAATTAATTATTTATTAATATTAACCGAAATTTTATATTTAAATAAATTTTTTAATTTTAAATAATTAATTCAAACTTTAATATTTATAATTGAATTGTCTTAAAAAATGTTGAAAGATTTTAGTAGCGATTTTAAGAACTGCTACAAGCTTTGTCGAAAAAAATTTGCCAGAAATATGGCGGCTAATTTAAATTCAAAATGAAATTGGTAACAGTTTTAAAACTGCTGCAAAATGTTGGAGGGAAATTTACCCTACCAAAAAATTTGGCGGAAAGTTTAATTTACAACAAAAAAATAGTAGTGGTTCTTAACCGCTACTACATTTTGTTATTCTTTTTTTCAATTATTACATTTTAGTCATGGTTTTTAACCGCTAATAAATTCAAGATGTAAAAACTAGCTTAGTAGCGATTTTATACCCGCTACAAATGTTTCCTTGCGATTATCTCACTCACCTTCGTTTGTAGTTATTTATCAGAAACGCTGCAAATGTAGTAGCAGTTTTTGCTATGTGCGCATCGGTTCTGTAAAACCGCTGCTAAACCGCTTGCCAAGGTGGTTTTTGTAGCGGTTTATTAAACGGCTACTAAGTGACCGCAACAAATGCATAAAATAACTGCTACTGATACTGCCTTTTTTTAGTGTTTAAAGGTTATTTAATATTTCGCTATTTAATAAAATATTTAGTCAAATATAATTATTTAAAATACCTAGAGGCCTCAAATATTTGATTTCAATGTAAGGGAAAATATCTCAAAAATTCTAATATTTTATAAAATTGATTTCATGAGAAAGTAAAAAATGGTTTGCCAAAACGGAAGGAAAATGCCCTGAAAAACCTCGAAATAGGGTTTTCTTTAGAAATTAATTAAAGACACATGCAGAATGGGAATTGAGAAAGGAAAAATGATTATAAGAGTAGAGGAATTACAGGAAGTTTTAATGACACTAAAGTGGTCAAGTGATCAGAAAATCTCTAAAAAGCATTTTTGGAAGAAAATTTTCAAGTAAAGTAACCTTAAAGCAACTCCCCTTCCATAAAGGAGATTGTGGGACTTGAGAATGTGCACTTGGTGTCTTCTTATTCATAGAGAAAATGCAAGAGGAATATTTAATTGAAAGTGA
>QFDD01003159.1:0-20214 GCA_006871305.1 Vachellia collinsii | reverse complement strand
ATCATCTAAGGAATTAGAGATTAGTCAACATAATTAGAATGCCTTTTAGTGAGTCGGAAGACCCTTTTAGGTAATTAAGAATCCTAGACTAACGAATATAAATTTAATTGCAATTAAGGGGAGAAATTAGACGCTAAGAAATAATTAAGGCTATAATAATCTAAGTCGCTGCTCAAGAACTAGAATCACCCTTAGCTTTAGTTATAATTTAGATTTAATTTATTCTTCTAATTAGATTTTTATTTATTTGTTATTATATTTGTGTTTCGCCCAACTTAAATGAAAGTGTAAAGTCATTGCTCAATTTAGTTGGTACCAAGTCCTCGTGGGAACGATACTTTACTCACTTTTTATTACTTGATACGACCCGTGCACTTGCGGAGTTATTGGTTCACATTTTGTGCCATCAATTATAATAAATCAATAAAATAAGTTTGGCAAAAAAAAAATCAATAAGATAAACAAATATGAGAGGAGTTTCAAATAGTAAACTAATCAATGGATAGAAGCTAGGTAAGGTGAAACAGCATGCTTAAACTAGACGCAAGTGAATAATTAGGCCTCCATAAGGCTGCTTCAACTTAATTTGATTTGGAATTGGACCATTGAATAAAAACTACCTCCGATCCTTAATATTAGAGTCACTTAATTTTTTTAGAGAGATTAAAGAAGCTAATTAACTTATGTATTTATTTCTTTTCTCCAAATTAATTTATCAATACTTATAAACTGATATATCAATGATACACATAAATATTTCAGAATATATGTTATAATCAAATAATTTATTTAATTTTTATAGGATCAAAAGATTAACTTTCTTTAAATTAAATTATTGAATTCCTGAAAATAAAAAAACTAGGCTTTTTGACTTTCTCTATCACTAGCTAGTTAATAAAACTCATAGTACAAAAAATTGGATCGGACCTACCGGTTCTGACCGGAAACCAGTGAATCGGCCGGTGGTTCGGTCGAGGGTTAGACCGGCGACCGGGTTGGCCTAATCAACTATTTTTTTTTAAAAAAAAAAAATTTATATGCTTTTTTTTCAAAAAAAAAATTATATGCTTCCTTTGCTTCTTTTTTTTGAAAAATTACGTTAAGGTCCCATGCAAAAAAATTAATATTAGAAAGGTCTCAAAAGGTTTTTAATAACAAGTAAAAGAGTACAATTGAAAAGTGAATGAGTTATCAGTAGCAACCTTTGAAACCTTTCTGATATTAATTTTCTTGTATAGGACCTTAATTTTTTTTTTATTTTTTTTGTTTACTGTTTTTATGAATATTTAGTGACAAAGGAAAGAACTATATGATATTTCTTCCTTTCCTTTTTGTTTACTACAAACATGGTTTTTTTATGATTGATTCTTAGCGTTTTATGATTGATGAATGAATTTTAATAATGCTTCTTATTATGAATAATTATTAATTATAGTGACTAAAAGATTTTAACTGATAAAGATGAATATTTTGAAATTATACATTATTAAAAGTAATATATTTTAATATTTTCAATTAAATGTTATTATTTTAATATGGTTGGTCTGACCCCGGTTTGACTCTGATTTGACCCATTAACCCTTGACCTACTGTCTCGATCAGTTCAACATCCGGTCCGTTTTTTTGAACCTTAATAAAACTTTAGCTATCTCAACTACTCATTATGATCTGTACTCGTATTATTTTTTATAGTTTTTATATTATTTAATAATAAAAAATTTTAATAAATTGATTCGCTTTAAATGTGTTAAGTATTAAAAGATAATCATTTGATATTTGTTATATATATATATATAATATTTTTTACCATTTCACCAAATCTGAGAAGAAATAATCAAGTATATGAAAATAAAAAAAAATTAATTTGTTCATATTTAAACCCACTCATTGACAAATTAGAAAGAATTAAAAATTAAATTTAGAAATACATCTTTTCTTATAGCTAATAATTCTAAATAGAGGCAAAATAATTAATGTTGAGCAAAATTGCACATTAGTCACATATGTACGACATGCTTTATAAAGATTGGGTAAAAGGGGTGGGATGGGCAGTAATTATCATATAAATAATTTATATTGTGGATCGCAATTATTCTTCTATAAATAAATTATACCGTAAACAAAAAGGACATATATACAAGCCTAAGTCAAGTACATCATTAAAAACATAGTGGGCATGGTGCGTGTTGGCCTGGGCATGAGCGTCACACAAGCATACAGACCTTCATAGGTGCTTATCAAATGGATGACCTACCCCAATCCATTATATCTGATTGTCTATATCAAATTTTTTATTTTTATGAAAAAAATTTATTTTAATAAATATAAAATATAAAATAAAATTAAAATTCTTAATTATTATATTTTCAAATAATAAATTTTTTATTAAAAATTGCTAATTTTAAAAAAAAATAAGATATTGACGTGTAGAATTCGTTCTGGACGATTTAGATTTAATAGATTGCGGGAACTCATTACTTTAACGAGGATTCAAACATTGGCGCCATACATCAGTCCGTTTACTTCAATTAGTTGAAAAAAAAAATGAAAAGTTGAAAACAAACCCTACTGCACAATTCTCAATTGCGGATGAGAAAAAAAAAAATTATTTCTAGAATGATCAAAACCACTTATTTAAAATTTGAGCAGTTAAAACTAAAATGAAGATAAATTTAATGGATCAAAAATTTTATTAGTCCTAAAATAAAATTTCGATTCTATTCAATATTTTTCTTTCAAATTTTTATTATCCCATTAATCAACAAAAAAAATTCTCACCAACAGTTGCAACTCCAAACAAATTCATAGTAGTGAGTGCAATTACGAACCAGAAAATTGTTCATTTATAATATCTATTTAGATTAACAGTAAAAATTAATTTTTTAACATAATTTATAAAATAAGTATTTAAAATAAGTTTCATCTCATCTTACATTAATATACTCTTTTAGACGTTAATATAACAACTCTTTTATATCACATCACACACACACACCGATGACTGACTCTGTGAAAGAATCTTCATACGTGGTGGACAAATTAATTAACCATGAACCGTACCTAGTGTATCCACCAAAAGTTTAAAAAAAAAAAAAGAATTACTATGAGGGCAATGAAGTTTACTTATTAAATAATGAAGCATATAGCTTCACAGACGTCGGAGCTGTAATAACTACTTGTGCCAATCTTGTCCGATGCAGTGTGCAGGAGTCGATCAAAGGGTTAAGGGGGTGAGGTCAGATTTCCGTACGTAGCTCACAGCATTAACACAAGGGACAGCTAATTTTATTAATTATACTTTATTTTATTTCATAAATAAAATAAATTAGTTTAAAAAAATAATTAATATAAATACTTTCAGAGAGTGTGCATTTAACTTCTTTGAAATCTATAGATTCTTCTATAAAAATTAACTAACTTTTACATTAATGTTAATCTACCAGCCTTTTGCACAGGCTTTTGTTATATGTTAGATTGATGTTATGTTGATCCTTTCATTTCCATACAACTTTAGATTTGAACACTGTAATTTCAAATGGTTGGCAAAAAATATAAAAAATTTTCTTGATAAAGTCATCCGTATTTTACTCCTAATTTCTATAAAAAAAATATAATATTGTTTAGCTTATTTTCCCATTATTTTACTATAATAATTTTTTCCTCAGTTTTTTCGTGTTGGCTTGTGGCGCGCCTTTCTTTTTCTGGATCAGCCAATTTATTAAGGACAAATTAACCAACTTGTTATATAGGCAACAGCACCAGATGATTGTTTAAAAACATATTTAAAAAAGACAATAAATCTTTGTTATTAAAAAAAAAGCAAATAAATCTTAGCTCATCTCTGTCTTTTATGAGAGTAGTAGTCATCTTGTTTTTTTTAAACTTTTCTTTCCGATATGGGTAAAGGGATATTTCTTTGTTCATTTATACAACAATTTTAGAAAAAGGGTGGGCCTCATCCAGGATCAAAAGGTAGGACTTTTAACTCATGATTCACTAGAGTATATCCCTGTTGATACTTCAGGATAATAAGCAAATCTTTTTTATCTAACATCACCAAATAGGATTTACCCAACATCATTAAATTGTAGAGATGTCTCTTCAAACGCCCCGATTGGAATCACACTTAAACTCTCGCTGCATGGATGAAAGAAGAACCCCTTAGACCAGCTGAACCTGCGGAAGTTGGGTAAAAGGGATATTTCTAATACATAAGATAAAATTTAACAAATCACATTATTCATCAGATGAGAAAATGGGCTAACTTTGGCCCATCGTGGGTTCTAGAGAGAATATGGGGAAAAATTCGCTAGTTTTTTGGCCTTTTTGTGTGTTGGACATTACTCATCCCAACACACTCTTAGTTGTTAATGGGCTAAATGTGTCGGTCCATTTTGTGTCATAAATCTTTTTACTATTTTCAATCCAAATCTGTAAAATTCAAAAACAAATTTCAATATCCAATTACCTTACCTCCCCTCAAAATGAAATATAATTAAATTAAAAAACACATGCACACACATTTAAGGATAAAAATCCACAATCACAAAATTGAATTGTCAATTTGATATATACAGAACATCTCCCCCCTGTCTAAACGAAAATGTTTCATAGGTGCTCACTTTTTTTGTTAAATGACATTATTGCCCTCAATTATCTCACCTTTGTTGGTTGTTGACAACCATCATTGCTAATAGTTAGAGGTGTGCATGGATCAGATTAGATTGAGTTGAAGCTCAACCCAAGGTCTGATCTAGTCCAGACTTAACTCAAGGTTGCACTGGATTGGACGGACTACCTCAACCAGTTCAAGTAGTCCAAAATACTCTTTCTCTCTCTCAAAAAAATTTCTACGTTTTTTTTCCTTTTATATTCTTTTCTCTTTAGATTTCAGCCTAAAATTTTGTATCCTCCCACGATCAATTTCTTATCCTCTCTTCTTTTTGCTTCCTCTTCACCGTCGTCTTTATCTCTTTCTCCTCCTTCACCTTACCATCATCTAGAATTTGAAGACATATGCGGCAGCCATAACTTGAACTAGCTTAAATGCTTATGAGACTTTAATAATGAGCCTCAACGACAGCCATCGAATGGCTTTATCTTCCAAAACAACCTGTGGCAGTGGCGACTGTTGAGGAGAGAGTGAGCGCCATTGATGGAGCTGGGGCTTGAGCAGCGGCAACCACTAGGTTTAGGTGAGTTGAGATGCGTCGATGGAGTTGGGGCGGCGGCAGTGAGAGAGCAAAGAGAAGAGATGAGGCGACAACATTTTAAGGTTGAGAAGATGGCACTTAAGATCTAAGAGATTGAGATTGAGGGTAAGCTAAGGTGCAGAGATGAGATTGAGATATGGTAGGACAAGGGTAATACGAAAGAGATAGAGAGAAGCTATTTTTTTTAAGAAAAAAAAAAATCTGAGAGGTTATAAAAAAAAAATTATGGGCCAAACTCAGATCACTTAGTCTGAGGACTTCATCCTGTGTAGTCCAACCTGAAGATTCTAGTCCGATCTGATTGGTCCAATATCGCGTCGGGTCAGATTTTTTTTGGACTTGGCTTAGCTATGGTTAGACCAAACTGCTGAGTTTTTGCTCAGCTCTACTAATAGCTGGAGCTCCTAGCCTTTGAATCTCTAGTAATGAAGTTAGTAAGAATTTTTTGTAAAGGTTGGTTAAAGTTGAAATTTGTTCTCATCTTTGTTTATGATGCGCAATAACTAGTTGAAACGGAAAAATAACTATTCAATTAGAGATAGACTTGATGAATTAAGATTATTTTTGTACGAAAATTAAGATTTTCAACTAATTAATTTTAACATGCTATCTTATAAGCAAGCTTAGCAGTCTTTTTTTTCCCCAACTAAGATTAGCAGTCCATATTTAAGAAATTATTATTACATATAAAGTTTGAAAGGATTTGCATAGAAAACCAAAATTAAGAAGGGTATGAAATAAATAAATTAAGGTTAATTACATAAATTTAAAAATTTAAGAGAGTTTATTATTAAGTTTTAAATAAATGATGTTTTGTTGATTTTCTTGAGTTTCTAGAAATCTGTGCATTTATTTAAATACTATTTTTAACAAATACTAAAATCCATTAATTCAACATAATTATGTATTAAGGACTAATATTATATTAACCCTCATTAAACGCGCCTCATGAAATGAAGGTGATGGTTGATCAATTACATAAAAATTTGCCCACTAAAATCATGAGTCATCTTAGTAAGACTTTCTGTTAGAGTATTCGATAGTCCTATCTCTAATAAATCAATGTACAAGAATTTTTCTTAAGCATTATTTAAATACTATTAAACCCTATGAATTACTTGTCAGACTATTATTCTATAATTAAATATTACTTCAATACATGAAATTGAAAACAGTAGCAGATGATTCCTGTCCATGAATGTGTTCATTATAAATAATAAATTGCAAAGATCAAGTTTCTGCTTCTCACCACAAAATTATTAATCCAATCCTTTCAATTCCCACTTCCCTCTTCTTCGTCTTCATCCCCAAACATGTCTCAGCAACCACAACAACAAGTCTTGTGCACCATTGATCATTGCCAGTATCTTCAGATCACCAGAAACCCAGATGGCTCCATCACCCGTCTTGCCTCTATTCCGACCACCGCAGCCTCACCGGACGCCGACGCTGCATCACCCGTTCTCTCCAAAGATCTTCTTCTTAACCCTAACAACGCCACCTTCCTCCGACTATACCTCCCTCGCAAACTAAGCTCCTCCTCCTCCTCTTCCAAATTACCTCTGATTGTTTACTTTCACGGAGGTGGGTTTGTATTACTTAGTGCTTCTTCGTCCATGAACCATGACTTCTGTTCCGAAATGGCTACCCAACTCCCCGCCGTTATCGTCTCCGTCGAGTACCGTCTTGCTCCTGAAGCCCGGCTTCCGGCCGCCTACGATGATGCGGTGGAGGCTTTACATTGGTTGAAAGCCACCGACGAGAAATGGATACGTGAATTCTCTGACGTCTCTAGCTGCTACCTCATGGGCACTAGCGCCGGAGGCAACATGGCCTACCATGTAGGATTGCGTGTAGCAGCAGCCGTTGATGAGTTCGGACCTTTGAAGATCAAAGGGATGATATTGCACCATCCATTTTTCGGTGGGTCCCAGAGGACTGAGTCAGAGATGAGACTAACTAACAACCCGACTCTGCCGCTGAGTGGGAATGATCTGCTGTGGGAGCTCTCACTACCGGTCGGGGCCGACAGAGATCACGAGTATTGCAATCCAACGGCGGTGCATGATTGGAGTCCTCTGCATGATGAGATCCGACTGCTGGGATGGGAGGTAATATTAGCAGCTTGCGACGGAGATCCAATGATTGATAGACAGGTGGAGTTGGTGAAGATGTTGCGAAGCAGAGGAGTGAAAGTGGTGGACCACGTGGGGAAGGCAACCATGGAATGGATCTCTTTGAAGTAAGCAAAGCTGGCCCACTTTTCAGCCTCATTAAAGATTTCATATATCCCTCATGAAGAATTTTCCATCAGCCATTAAATTTGACTTTGTTATAAAAATAAAAGAGTTGAAGATCAAAAGAGAGAGAAGAGGGAAGAAGAAATTGAAAGTGAGAGAAGTAAATTGATCCCTTCATTCACCGGTGTGCGCATGTATATATAACCACCATGTGGGTTCCACAAATGAATTAAATGCTATGCATGCGGAAGGATATATTAACCACCATGCATGTCCCATGAATGAATTAAATGATATGCATGAGGAAGTATATATATAACCACCATGCGGGTCCCACAAATGAATTAAATGCTATGCATGCGGAAGGATATCACAAGATTGCCCATGTTCCATTTCTTTTACTCTGGGTCTCATCTATCAATTTCTATTGAACATACACACCTTCTTATTGACATTTTACAATACTCCAATTTGGAAGTTCTTCGACAAACATTGTACCTTATGAAAAACTTTACTAGGAAAAATCCATTGGGACAAAAACCTAGTGAAGGAAAAAAGAGTATACAATATTGTCTTCCCCTGATGACAACATCACTTTATTTCTTTGAGTCTTTGCATTCCAATACCATATGTTAACTTCTCAAATATTCTAGTTGGCAATATCTTTGTAAACAAATCTACAAGATTATCACATGAACGAATCAGATGAATATCTATATCACCACTCTTCATAAGATCATGAGTGAAAAAGAATTTTGGAAAGATATGTTTTGTTCTATCCCTTTGATATATCCTCCTTTTAATTGAGCTACGCATGTCGTATTATCTTCATATAAGACTGTCGGAATCTTTTGGCCCAAAAACAATCAACACATTGTTTGGATATGATGAGTCATTGATTTCAACCAAACACACTCTCAACTTGCCTCATGAACTGCGATTATTTCCGCATGATTTGATGAGGTAGGCGATAAAGTTTGTTTTGTTAAACACCAAGATATAGCTGCACTCCCACAGGTAAATAAATATCTTGTTTGAGATTTACCTTTATGTGGATCTGATAAAAATCTTACCAATCAATTGTAATCCAAATTTATTGGAATAAAATAATCCCATATCAACTGTCCCTTGAAGGTATCAAAATATATGTTTAACTCTATTCCAATGCCTTCTTGTCAGGCACGAACTAAATCTTGCCAATAAGTTTATAGCAAAAGCAACATCAGGCCTTGTTGAATTGGCAAGATACATTAGTGCACCTATAGCACTAAGATATGATACTTCCGAACCAAGAAGCTTTTCCCTTTTCTCTTGAGGGCGAAAATGATCTTTCTTCTTATTAAAAGATCTTACAACCATCGGAGTAGTTAATGAATGTGATTTATCCATGTAAAATCACTTTAACATTTTTTTCAACATAAGTTGACTGATGAATAAAAATTTCATTAGTCAGATGCTCAATTTGTAAACTGAGACAAAACTTTATTCTTCCATGATCCTTCATTTTAAATTCTCTCTTTAAACAATCAACTGCTTTTGGAGCTCTTGAAGATTTTTTATTATGTTCAAACCATCTACATATACATCAATTATAACAAGTTCTGATCCATTTCTTTTTATAAAAACACATGGGTAAACTGGATCATTTTTATAACCTTCCTTCAATAAATATTCGCTGAGACGATTATACCACATTCTTCCAGATTGCTTTAATCCATACAAGGATTTATGCAAACAAATTGCATAATTTTCTTGAGAATTCTTACATGCTTCTGGCAATTTTAATCCTTCAGAGATTTTCATATAAATTTTAGTATCTAGAAAACTATATAAATATGCTGTAACAACATCCTTTATATGCATATCAAGTTTCAAATTCACTGTCAGACTAATAAAATATTTTAAAGTGATTGTATCAATTACCGAAGAGTATATTTCTTTAAAATCAATTCCAGGTCTTTGTGAAAAACCTTATGCTACAAGTCATGCTTTATATCTCATGACCTCATTTTTCTTATTTCGTTTTCGCATAAATACCCATTTGTACCCAATGGGTTTCATATCATTTGGTATTCAAACTACAGGTCCAAAAACTTTACGTTTTGAAAGTGAATTCAATTCTACTTGAATTGCATCTTTCCATTTTGGCCAATCATCTCTATGTCGACATTCCTCAATTGATCTAGGTTGAAGATCCTCATTTTCATTGATTATTTCAATAGCAATATAATATGAAAATATGTTGTCGACTATTATATTTTTTCAGTTCTATCTTTTTCCTGTAGTGACATAACTTATCGAGATCTCTTCATCATTTTTAGGTACCTGGACCTCTTCTGGGGTCTTTTGAGTAGTTATGTCTTGAGTTTCTCCTACAGGGGTAGCCTCCTTAATTTGACCATCTTGATTGTTTGCTCCCTTTTTCTTTCAAGGATTTTTATCTTTGGAACCAATTGGTTTGCCATGCTTCAGGCATGGCTTAGATTCATTTGCATTTTTCGGTTGTCCTGCTGGAACATCAATTCTAATTGGAGCATTTTTAGCTGAAATGTGAGATTTGGTAATCCTTTTGAGGTTAGTAAATGCATCTGACAGTTGATTTGCAATATTTTTCAAATGAATTATCTTTTGAAATTCTTGTTCACATTTTTGTGTACGAGGATCTAGATGCAATAGTGATAACACTTTCCATGTGATTTCTTTATCTAGCTGCTTATTTTTCCCCCTAATGTTTGAAAAGTTGTTTCGTCAAAATGGCAATCATCAAAACGTGCCGCAAATAAATCTCCAATAGATGGTTCTAAATACTTTATTATAGAAGAAGATTTTTAACCAACATATATTCCCAACCTTCTTTGAGGTCCCATCTTTGTGCGTTGTAGTGAAGAAAAAGGGACAAATACTGCACATCCAAAAATTCTAAGATGGGTAATATTTGGCTCCTGACGAAAAACCAATTGTGATGGGGAGAATTTATGATAACTTGTTGGTGTGATACGTATAATTGTTGCTGCATGTAAACTGGCATGTCCCCAAGCTGAAATGGGAAGTTTTGTTCTAAAAAACATTGGTCTAGCTATCAATTGGAGGCACTTAATGAATGATTCTACTAAACCATTTTATGTGTGAACATGAGCAACAGATTTTTCTACTGTTATTCCAATTGCCATGCAATAATCATTGAAATTTTGAGATGAAAATTCACTCACATTATCAGGACGAATTGTCTTAATTGCATGCTCTGGAAACTGTGCTCTCAATCAAATTATTTGAGCGAATAATCTCACAAAAGCTTAATTACTTGATGACAATAATAATACATGTGACCATCTTATAGATGTATCTATCAAAAACCATGAAATATCTAAATGGTCCACATGGTGGATGAATAGGTCCACATATGTCTCCTTGTGTATGCTCTAGAAATGCAGGGGATTTAACTCCGACTTTTGTCAAGGAAGGCCTTGTAATTAGTTTTCCTTGAGCACAAGTAGCACATGAGAAATCCTTAAATAGAAGAATTTTCTGGCTCTTGAATTGATGTCGATGAGAGTTTTCAATGATTCTTCACATCATAGTTGACCTGGGATGGCCTAATCGGTCATGCCAAATAATAAATGTATTTTTTCAGCAAGCTTCTGACTTACCATAACTTTTGCCTCAATTGTATTAATACTTGTATAGTACAAACCAGAAGATAATGCAAACAATTTTTCCAACACACATTTCTCTCCATGTCTATCAATTGTAATAATTAGATATTCAACATTTTTCTCATTTATAGTCTCAATGTGATACCCATTTTGACGGATATCTTTAAAGCTCAACAAATTTCTTCGAGACTTGGAAGAATATAAAGCATCATCAATTACAAATTTTGTCCATTTGGGTAATATTATGATTGCTTTTCCAGAGCTTTCAATTAATTTTGCATTACCCACTATAGTATTGATGCTTGCATTTCTTATTATTAGATGAGAAAAATATCTTTTTTCTTTAAGTATAGTGTGTGTTGTTGCACTGTCTATGAAGCATGTATCTTCATTCTTATGTCCAATAGGAGGAATGAGTATATCCATATTCTTCATCAAAAAAAAGAAAATGCATTAAAATATATTCTTAATAAAAACTAAAATATGCCATAAGGAATTATTATTTGTAAAATCATACGATGAAAAACACATAAAATACAATCCAAGATATTATCAAACCAAACCCCGTTTAATTATTATTTTCAAAGAAATCTGCCACATCCAAATGTGTCATGGGCTCAAGGTTATTAAAATCATCTAGCTCATCATCACCATCATTTTTGTATGTAAGCTTTGCCTCAACATCATTTGCTTCAATTGGCTTACTTTTCATTGAGGCTTGATAAAGTTTGGCTAGATGCTCTGGCGTACGACACGTATGTGACCAGTGCCTCTTCATGCCACACTGATAACATTTATTTTTCACAATTTTGGGAGGTCCACTCTTATCCTTTTTCTACCCTTTATTATTTTTCTTCTTGTGGTAGACATTGGGATTAAAATTGTGACTCCCACCACCATAATAACAGTAATTACCACGACCTCTACCACATCCACATCCACGACTGTGACCTCGACTACGACCGCGATAATTATCACATCCAGCCACATTCACTTTAGGGAATGAGGTGGACCTAGTAAGGTGGATCTCATGATTTTTCATCGACAATTCATTATTCTATTCGGCCACAAGGAGACATGACATTAATTCAGAATAACTTTTAAAACCCTTTTCACAATAATGCTGTTGTAGGAGCACATTTGAAGAGTGAAAGGTTGAAAATGTTTTTTTCTAATAAGTCATCATCAGTGATTTTCTCACCACATAATTTTAGTTGAAAACTTATTTTGAAAATTTCTGAATTATATTCACTCACTATTTTAAAATCCTATAACCTTAAGTGGATCCATTCATAACAAGCTTTACACAATATCACCGTTTTTTGGTGATCATACCTTTCTTTCAGATTATTCCATAGCTCTAATGGATCTTTCACTGTTAAATATTCATCTTTCAGCCCTTCGTGGATATGGTGGCGTAGAAATATCATAGCCTTGGCCTTATTTTGGCCAGTCACTTCCTTTTCAAGTAAAATGCTATCTCCCAAACCATTTGCATTTAGGTGGATTTCTGCATCCAACACCCAAGATAAGTATTTCTTTCTACTAATATCAAGAGCAGCAAATTCAAGTTTGGTAAGATTTGCCATGGTTTCAACTAGAAAAAGGAAGAGCAGCAACAAAAATTAAAACTGTGTAAAATTTACTAAAAATCAGTGAATAATAATTGGATATAGAAAAATAGTCATAAATAAATAACATAACATATACAATGGAGTATAGTATATGAATAATGTATCTATAATGGAGAACTAATAGAACAACATTATAGCATAAATATAATATTCATTGCAAACATTAATATCCCCTACCATTTTTTTTAATAGGCTTATAGTGAAGATGACTTTAGAATTGACATTAAGCCATAACAATAAATCATTGTCTCTTCAAAGTCACACTAAAAAGATTTTGCTTTGAATGGATAACTTTACCATCGTGGAAAAATGAAAAGGTTACAAACAATAAGACAAAAGAAATTAAGAAGGAGAATAACATATGTGTGTTTGTATTGGTAAACTTCCGATTTACCTTATCCAATTGCAAATTTGTGTTACTTAACTTATGGTTTTATATTAGTAAACTTCTGGTTTACTATCTCATGACTTACATTAAATTCATCAATAAACTGCTGGTTTACTATTGCATGCTTGCAACTATACTCATGTATAGTACAAGTCAAAGGAAAAATGAAGGAAACTTGAAATGTAAAAACAGATAGATATAAAAATAACAATAACATAAATGAAGTTAACAATAGAATAATATATACATATATAAGTTATAGTGTTGTTAGTATATAATTAAATGAATATAGCTTCTAGCTATATTTTAAGATAGGAAAAAACATAGTATAGCTTCTGGCAATACGATATCAAAATAAGATATCAATGTTATATAACTTCTGGTCATATAATTTCAAGATACGAAATGTATATATATGGCTTCTGGCCATATATTAAAAAAATTAAAACAATATGACTTCAGGTCACATAATAAAATGGCAACAATAATATAAATAATTTGTAATTGAGATATAACAACAATCTCTAATTCTAACCATGGAATCCGGTGTTTAAAACAACCGGTAAAAGAATGAACTAATTTCATATAGTGGCTCATTAGATTATTCCAGATTAATCGAGAAGAAACACAATAAGACAAAGTAGATGAAATTGATAAGATTTTATATAAGTATACCTTTTGTAAGAACTATTGTGCTGATAACGTGTTATAAAAATAAAAGAGTAGAAAATAAAAAGAGAGAGAAGATAGAAGAAAAAAATTGAAAGTGAGAGAAGTAAATTGATGCCTTCATTCACTAGTGTGTGAATGTATCTATAACTACCATGCGGGTCCCACAAATGAATTAAATGTTATGCATGCGGAAGGATATCATAAGATTGCCCATGTTCCATTTCTTTTAGTCTGGGTTCCGCCACTCAATTTCTATTGAACATCCACCCTTCTTATTGACATTTTACAATAGACTTTTTGTTTTTTTTTTTTGTTTTTTTCCTTTTCCTGGCGGTCAAAATAAATAAACATAAGATAGTCATTATGCATGAATATAATAATATTTTAAAAGTTAAGGCATATATTTCTTCTTTTAAATTTACATCAAATTTAATTTTTATCTCTTAAATTTAAAAAGTACATATTTAGTCCATTTTTCTTAAATTTAAATAGTAATTATGTAATTAAATATTGATAAAATATGTTTAAATATTAATTATTTAATATGATAATTTTTATATTTTAAAATCTAATCATGATTTGTTATCATTTAACTATACAATCATAATTTAAATTTGCTAAATCAACATTTTTTGTTAAATGAAACAAATAATCTTAATAAGAAAGGATTGAAAGTACAATTTTTAAACGTAAGGGATTAAACTAAAACTTGATATAAACTTTAGAAACTAAATATATATTTTAACTTTATTTAAAACTTCCTTACTTTACATATGGGAGGCTACATGTTGAATTTCGCTTAAAATAGTCATCAATGTTATAATATGTTGTATTATTTCTGATCCTTAATATAATAACTCCTTATAGATTATATTTATCCTAAATATAATATTTCAATTCACTTTGTCTTCTAGATGCATATTTTTTTTTTTCAAAGTATTCTATTGATGTCACACATTAGGGGTTTTCATCTAAAGAGAGTCCTAATGAAATAGGATATCTTAAGAAAATCAACTCATAGTTATTGCAAATAACTAAATTAAATCATTTTTTTAATATATTCAAATTAAGTATCCATGTCTTATATTAATAACTGGAAGTAAGATTATTTTTCTACTGTGAACCACAGCAAATTGACTTAGGTGATCCAAAATGGCAAAATAAAAATTGTGTTAAGCATGTTTGCAATAGTGTTATAAAATCATGTTCATATAAGTGAAGATAAAACTTCTTTCATATACTTACGTTAAGACCGTAAATCACATTTTAAAAGTAGTTTCCACCACTAATCGAAATAATCTTCATGGGGTATACTTGGCCTTTTGGCTATGATCAAGCATTTGATACATAGATTCCAATGCAAAATTACAGTTAGCGATCTTATATGGGGAAGTTAATTATAAATGAAGGCTTCCAATTTCTTAAGAGAAAAAACTAGGTAATAAGAGCTTGATTTACATGTAACAAACTCTTTTCAGCATTTTTACTTTTGATTGAATTTGAACCGTATGCCTTTTAATTTGAATGAAGAAATTTAATCAAGCGTTGGAGAGAAATAATTAATTATCTATTAAGTTTTGTGATATTTAATGTAAGAGTTACTTAACTGGATAATTTTATTAGATTAAAGAAGTTGATTAAATTACTTAATATGATATTTTTTTTTTAAAACACCCTCATGGCCTCATTATCTTTCTCAATTTCCTCCATTTATCTCTTATTGATTATTGTTAAAGGAAATACCATAGGGGTAATTTAAGAAAAATTGATTATTGATTATCTGAACTCGTAGCCTAAACTCCATTTAATTCATTAGCATACTTGTTAGAAGGGAAGGAATTTCTTACTAAGCTACCATAATGATTTTTTTTCTTTATTTTCTGTCAGCTTTTGATCTCTTGTTCTCTTAATGGATTTCTTCCTCTCTGTCTTTTTTTATCACTAATTCCTTTTTTTTTTGTGCGTGTCTGTATATGTAAATATATACCCTTGTCATGAAGACAAATTAGTAATCCTTATTTTTGTTTATAAAATGATCAATTATATAAAAGTACAGTCAAAGTTAATAGAGTAGAATCAAGGGAGTGGGGTATTACTAGTACATTAAAATTTTATGTAATGACTAGAAAAAGATCTAAACAGTAAATTTATAATTTTTTTCCAGTTGCTTCTAAGATTAGAATGTTGTTATAGAAATAATAAATGAACAAGAGATTGGGATGAAGGATATGAGGACAATCAGGGAAATAAAAGAGCATTTGGAGAGAAAATGAGAGAATACTTTCATTCACTTCAAATTTCGGATTCATACCTATTATTTATAAATCATGAGTCCTTAAATTCTATTACAAAAAAAATAAATATACATAATTGTATAATATGTAACATAAGAGTAGTTATATGTATCAACCATCAAAAAACTCATACGAAATCATTTATATTGTAGGTTATAGTTTTAAATGTAGAATTCTAAGAGAAAAAAACTCTTAGACATCATATATTAAACTAATTGATTCTCCTACACAAAAACAACTCCCTCCCATATTTAATTTACAAGAATTGTCTCCATGTGTCCCATATTCGCCCGTTGACCTAATTTCATATCTGTCTTAATAATTGCTTACAAGAAAATAAAGTACTTGCTGTGCTTATCATCTAAGAAACATTTTATGACTTCACACGTTTTAATGACTTTATCTGCTAGGCTTGTGCTTCCGCCTTCCATGATCCTCCTACTCACAGGGTAAACACTAAACAGGGGAGGAAATTTTTTTTTTTCTCTATTCGCAAGTTATTTTATTAAATTTTTTTATATAAATGTACAATTATTTATTTATTTATTTATTATTGTTTGATTTTGTTTCCATGAATATAATGAGTACATTAATAGTCCGTAATATAAATCTTAGTTGACTTTTTTTTTCCGATAAATTAAGAAAATTAAATAACCTATTTCAAATTATATATTCAAAAATACTTATGTGTATCATTAGATTATATAGTAATTTATAAATTAGATAAATTAATTTAGAAAAAAATGATAAATATATTAGTTTGTTTAACTTAATTTTTTAAAAAAAAAGTCAATTGAGGGATTAAAGACTGAATGTATTACTTTAAATTTTTAAATAGGAGTAAAATTGAAAAGATGTTGAATTTTAAGGTAATATTAATGAAGTTTAAGGACATGTATGTTTCCATTTTCTGTTTTCTTGTTTTTAAAAGAGTTTTAAAAATAAAAAATCTATTTAGATAATTGTTTTAAAAACAAAGCATAATACGATATTTTGACAATAACTCAAGTTTTTAAGTGAAAAAAAGATCATCAATCAAACAATAAACAATAAATAGTTCTCCAATTTTTCCACGTAAATATTAAGAGATGTAAAAAAGAAAAAGGTTGTTTTTATTTATTAGTTTTTAAAAAACAAGTTTCTATTTTTTTTTCAAAAACAACTTATTGAAAGCAAATAACCAAATAATATTTTTTTTGCTTATTTTTTTTAAAACTGTTTTTAAAATTAAAATCAAACACCCCTTTTAGTCTAGATCTAGAAACACATGGTGATAAGTAAACTATTATTAACAAGTCCTTAATCATCAACAAATCTTTACTAGTCATTAACAAATCTTTAATCATTAACAAGTCCTTAGTTACTAAATAGGATTTACAATGTTATAATTTTAGTTTCCTTAAGTAAATTTAATTTAATTATATTATAAAATTTATTCACATTTTCTTCTTAATACATGGTATATTTACACTTTAAACAAAAATAAAAATTAGATTTTTTATTAATATAATTATTACATTACTTTATGTTTTTTTTAGTATTTTGAAATGGAAAAAGTTATTCCAACAACAACCACCTAAACACGTTTAATTTTGTAAAATCACTTCTTTTTTCATAAAATCTATTATTTAAAATCATTTTTATTTTTATGCAAACCGACTTAAACTCTATTCATTAGAGCTAATCCAAGAAACAAGAAACAGCAGTTTAGGGTGTGTTTGGTTGGAGGAGAGGGGAAGAAAGGGAAAAGAAAATGATCCCCTCCCCTCATTTGGTTCAAAATTTTGGAGGGGAGGGAAGCTTAAATTTATCCTCCCCTTCTAAACCCCATTTTGGCTCCCCTCCAAATTGGGGTTTTTTGGAGGGGAGTCAAATTTTTTGATAAGTTTACCCTTTCAATTTTTCTCCTATTTCATTAATGCCCTTGAAGAAAAATATTATTATAATTTAAAATATACTTTAATAAAATTAAAAAAAAAATAATATAATAAAAATATGTTATTATAAATTAATTAAAAATATTAATTATATAATTTTAATTAAAAATTAATTATAAAAACAAAATATAAATTATATTACAGGTTATAATTTTTAATGTAGAATTCTAAAAGAAAAACCCTGGGACATCATATATTAAACTATATATCTGCCTCAATGTTTTTTTATCTGCACTATAAGAAACTAATTGAACACTCCATGATTGATTCTCCTACACAAAACAACTCCCTCCTACATTTAATTTACAAGAATTGTCTCCATATGTCCCATATTCCCCCGTTGACCTAATTGCATATCTGTCTTAATAATTGCTTACATGAAATGAAAGTACTTGCTGTGAGAGGGACTTTATTTTTGCTTATCATCTAAGTAACATTTTATGACTTCGCACGTTTCAATGACTTTATCTGCTAGGCTTGAGCTTCCATGGTCCTACTCACAGGGTAAACACTAAACAGGGGAGGAAAGTTTTTGTTCTATTCACAAGTTATTTTATTAAATTTTTTTTATATAAATGTAGAATTTTTTTTATTTATTATTGTTTGATTTTGTTTATATGAGGTATAATGAGTACTGTAACAACGGTCTTTCTTAACCGGTTACTTAACTCAATAAACAACAATTTAATAATTAACTATGACTATAAAAATTCTTAATTTATAATATAGGTTAACTAGCAAGAGATAACATTTCACATTAAAGAAAAACAACTAAACTTTCAAATTACATGCTAATATCAAATTGATGGCTCAATACCAAGTTGTCCAACATAAAACATATTCCTTCAAATAATTAATCACAAATCAGCACAGTGGTCTACCAAAATATTATAATAGTATCAATGATAGGCCCCTGGCCTTCTAATAGTAATTCATCAAAAATATGAGTCTAAGTATTTCAATTAAGGGTATAACAAAATATGAGCCCTATAATGGTGGCAATATACATCAATGTATCACATATAACAAAGGAGGAGGCTATACAACGATTATAGCACAACTTAAGCCTCCGAAATCTTCCCAGAAGTCTTAGCATGGGAGCTATCACCTGAAAAATGTTAATAGCAACAGGGTGAGACAAAAGTCTCAGCAACCAGCAATCCAACTCAAAAGGCATACCAGCGAGTGTCAATGAGAGATAAACAATAAATTGCATATAAAAATAATTTCATAAACCATACTCAATTTCTCAAACAGTTCAAACAGTCATCTTTATTCACATTTCACAATATATATATATATATCAACATCATCATAAATATCACAATAATCATAAAGGCCACGTGAATCAATATTAACATGATCACTTTTCTTAAACACAGAGACTCCCTTGTAACTCCTCCACCTTATTTCCTCTGACTGAACCCATGGGCTAATGCTGTCCCATATGACTGGTAGCTACCCTAAAGAGCTAACCGTTCAAGTGATGTGGACTGGCCAGATCCACAGAGTTCAAGTACGGACCACGGGTTCTCCCCTCAACATCAATGAGGTGTCATGGGCCCTCGTAGCACAATGGGCCTAGGATCATCCAGTGTACCTCTGGAAGTCCTCCATCCTTGTTTCCTCTTTAAGCATGCTAAATAGTCACCTCCTTATTTCCTCTTTAATAACCTCCATTCCATAACAACATCCTCCTCTCCCAATATCACAATAATTATGACACATACACTATTTGTCATCAACATTTGTATATATACATATAATTATTCACAGCACTTTTCAACTAATGATTTCATACTCAAAGGTCACAGTCAAATTACCAGAATATTTATCAAGAAGCATTTGCAAATATTGCTATTTTAATATATCAACTCTTTGACTCCAAATTTCACAATACGTTTTCCAACATTATGAATGCAAGATTTAACAAATAATAATATTTTTATGTAACTAAATTCAAAATCACTCACAAACATGTCCCAAGCATGCATAATAAGTGGAAAGTGATTACCTCAC
This sequence comes from Vachellia collinsii, assembly GCA_006871305.1. NCBI lineage: Eukaryota > Viridiplantae > Streptophyta > Magnoliopsida > Fabales > Fabaceae > Vachellia > Vachellia collinsii. Next base: position 164 of record QFDD01003159.1, on the reverse strand, counting down.
GCCAAAGCAAGGATACACTACCACAACAATCCACAGTCCAATGCTCAAATCACCAAATATAGTCAATCTACACAATTAATTTAATTACATATTAATATAATACTACGAAAACAAAAATATATGACTTTAAGTAAAACTCACTTCCTATTTAAATTTTAAGTCAT
>QFDD01003158.1:0-23916 GCA_006871305.1 Vachellia collinsii | reverse complement strand
GGTCAAACACAGCAGCGGATTGGATGGCCAAGAAAAGTTTAGACTCCTTGCCTGGTTTTCATTTGGTGTGGCACACATCATGGGAGCTTGCACAGATGATGGGCATGGACAAAGCATAGCAATGTTGTGGTTTCTCTAGTGTTATAAAAACCAATGGAGAGAGAGGGGGGCTGAGGAAGGAAGACGGAGGGAAAGAAACTAGAGAATGATTTTCGTTAAAATAATAATCTAAACATTTGGTGGGACCCGTCAAAGCAAAAAGTTTTGATGGATGTAGTATCTTTGCCCCATTTAGAGAATTTCATGGGCACTTTCACATCTTAAGAAAGTTTATAATACCACACACACATTTGGAAAATTTAATGGGTATTTTAATATTTTTGCACATTAACCCTACATAAAAATGACAATAGATAAAATAACAGCATAACGTAAATTAAAATAATAAAATTATAGCATTATAGGTAATAGAGAATAACATAGAATTCAATAACAAAATTTAAATGTATGGAAAGAATAACAAAATAAATCACATAGAAGAACAACATAATATATAGTGAATGTATAGAAAATTAAAATTGCACATGATAATGGGGTAGAAGGGAAAACTGTGTAGAAGAAAGTTAATAGATATTATATACTGCAAGAATATATTGATTTATAGAGAGCTTATACCTAAAACCTTCAGAATAAACCCATGCTAAAGAAGTGTTATAAAATGAAAAAGTTTGATAGTATAAGAAGAGAATAGTAGAACAAAAAATTGAGAGACAAAATAATGAATCATTTCACTTTACATGAGTGTCTAAACACTTTGTACATAAACTTTATTTATATGCTTCAATTTTTTAAAGTCTAATGCTATGGTTACAATATTATAAAGGATAAAATAGTGATAATAACTATTAGAAAGTCCTCTCAAGTAATTTATTAGGAAGATTATGAAGTTTTAAACATTTAGAGAAAGAATCCTATGAGGAATATAAAGAATTTAGAGTTATCAACATCTACTCATAATTAATTTTCATTACAGAAGTCACTTTTTGGAGCATTTGGTATTACGAAAACCTTGGATATTCAAACAAACTTTTTGACTTTGAATTAAAGTAATATGCACTAACGAGCTTGATTTTACAAGCAGATCAAACTCGTAACCTCTCATTTACAATGAGTTTTCATGCCACTATCTAAAAAGGCTTTTGGCTCAAACAGACCTTTTCTTTTAACAAAAGTGTATTCAAATATAAATCATATTACAATATTTAACTTTTAGAGTTTATACAATATTTTATCATTTAATTTTACCCTTATTTTGATTTTGATTGCTTAAGTTTCAAACAAATGGTTTTGGCCTTTTAAAAGCCAAAATGATTCAATTTTTACAAAATTATAGGGACTAATATTTTACATGAAATGAAATTTGAGGAATAAAAACTATTGATTTAAAATTTGATGGACCAAAACTAAGATAATGATAAAACTTGAGGGGCCAGATATTATAGGGTTAAGGTGTAATTTTAACAACGTAGTTTCCTAATAAGCGCTTCTGACATAATTAAATTTTTGAAGGGTACAAAAGTAGATAAATCTTTTAAAAATAGAATAATTTTAGCAATTCTATTAAATTGATCAAAACTTTTATCTCTTATTTGATGTGGGATCCACTTGTTTTCTCTCTAACTTTTATAACGGACCTTTGGATCAATTTAAAAGAAATGTTAACATTTCTCCATTTTAAAAAGATTATGGATATTTTTTGTACCTTTCAACACTTAGTTATGCCAAACAATTTTGGTAAAAAATTTCGTTACTAAAGTTGCACATTATTTTATACACCAGGTAATACTTTTATTCATTTAGCAAAATTAACTCTTACTAAAGGGGAAAATCTTAGAAAGTAATTATTCCTTTGACAAAATTAATTCACAAAAGGGGAAAAATCTTAATAATTTTCATGGAAAAAAGTTATCAGCCATGTAAATATAGGAAGCAAGTCAAATGTCAATTAAATATTTTCAGTTACAAGGAAACAATAAACAATAAGAAATTCTTTGAAACGTTCTTAAAAGGTTTTAAAGATACGACTAGAAAACTTACTATAATCAAATTGATTTTTTATGATAAGGTCGAATGTAAATTATGGGAAATATTTATACAGATTAGGAAACATTCAAAAGTGTTTGCACACATGTCATGAATGACAATATCTCGGTCGAGATTCTCTACAAAATTTTTCCATTTCTCTGCCTCATAGATATATAAAAGGATCCTCATCTTAGCATCCTCGACCATCGGAATCCTCTTAGTCATTTTTCTCCTTTTCTTCAGAGAATCTAATCTCTATCTGAAGATGAAGAAATTGTTGATGGTGTTGATTGTGGCGGCGACGTGCCTGCTGATGTTGGGAGCACGTAATGGGGAGTCTGCAGTAGTGATCCAACTCGATCCTTGCACACTTGATCGGTGTATAGAAAGTTGCAAGAATATTTTGAAAGATAAGTTTCAGAGTGCAAGCTGTGTCACTAATCCTAATGGAAAGCTCTGCATTTGCTTAGGTTGATGATGTTAGTTTATCACATACATATACTTCTCTTTGGATTCTCTTGGTTTCATTTTTAATTGTGATCACTATGATCAGAGTAGTGTGTCAATCTTTGAAGAAGTATTGTATTGCATAAAATATGTATGAAAATTCAATATTTTCCCGCATATTTGTTATATATAAGATATTTTTCAATATTGGGCATTGTACTACCGCACTGAAAAAAATGTCGACAGAATTCTAATCCCTAATATTATATTAATGAATAAGCAGTTTTACATATCTGTATTCATAATTATTTTCAGATACACTTGGGTTATATGCTAACTAATTAGTTTTTTTTTATTCATTCTTGTTCTTGTATGAGTAAGCAATTTAAAGAAGTTGGAACTCAAAAGTGTACCTTTACACATCACGTTAAAAGGTTACAAGAACCATATCAATTTCGTATGCTTAAAATCTCAAAGCAAGCTTTCATAATAAGATCAATTCTCTTATAAGTGTTCGCGCGCGCCTATCATATATGTTGGGTCGTTGAGTGTACTTAAGTAATGGCTTCCTGGTCAATAATAAAGTTGTGAAATATTTTCTTGCAGCCATTTGTTTTCCTCAGATCACTTTTCCATATGAGATTGACAAAAAAATTGATATGGGTTGTAAAGTTAGAGAGATTTAGAAGGGAGGAGAGGGAAAATCTTTATGGACTGGAATTAAAAAAAAAATGAAAAAGTGGGGATGCAAAATTTTAATAAAAAGATGCAAGATAAAAAGGTAATAAAAATTAATTAAAATCTTTTAATTTCACTTCTCTAATGTTTTTAAACTCAACACATAAAAATTTTCATCCAAATCCCTCATCTTAAATGGCCGAGTCTTAATATGAGCATTTGGAACGTGGGACTAAGATTGAGCTTTCTCACATGCGTCCCGAGTCCTTTGTACTTGAGCACAACTTATTCATATATAGCATATATAACTTGTTCACTTTATTAGGGCCAACATTTGCTGATGCTCCTAACAAATGTCATAATAACATTTGCTGATTAAATAAAGAAAAGAGATAAATCGAATTTTGTCACCAAGAGTCAATATTGGACGATAAACTGCTAACATAACCTTTTTTTTTTTTTTTGGGGGGGGGAATCTCATAAAATAAGCAACAAAGAATTAAATGCCTCAAGAAGCAAGCCATTCCAAATGAAATTAAGAGAGAAGTGTAAACAAAATAATTGACTCCCATTTTTGCCTTGTATTAATTACATATTTCAAGGGTGTCATATCATCTTAATTTTATTTAAAAAAAACGCAACTCAAACCAAGGGGTATCCAGGTCAAAAAAAAAACCAAGGGGTATCATATCTTAAATAAAATAGGGAGGATCACATCAGATTCAAATCAAGGTAATTGTCAATTATAAGTAGAAATAACTTATTGACAAGTTCTTAACACTTGTTAAATATTATTTCTCTTATTTATAATCTAATTGTAATTTTTGAAATAAAATATAAATGGTTTCGTATGAGTACCATTCATCTAGGATTATTATTATTATTATTTTTGGCTAAATAAAGGTATCTTACAGGAGGCATCCTATCTGAGACACCATCAAATATTGAATATAGGAACTTCTTTCTATGATAGACTAATCCTTTTTATTAGACTTTACTATATTATGAGATACTAGCCTCTCTCCCGTTAGTCTTCTATCTAACTGGGATTAAAATAGCCTGGGTGCTGTATTTTTATGCGATAGAGTTGAGATGATGTAACAATCATATTTCTTCGAAGCCTGTGTAGCCCACAAGAGATGGACAAAATGAAAAGGCCCATGATGTAGAAAAGAGAAGGGCGAGAGCGGAAGATTCCAATGATATGCAGGGCTCGCTTCAAAGGTTGTGGATCCGCCCCTTATACGGTGCCGTTTCTGTTGTGGAATTTTCAGGACCCATTCGTAAAGCCTGAAATTGAACATATCAACATATCTTGCAACAAGCCAGAGTAGGCGCCCGGTTTCGGAGCTCTTCGATAGAGCTTCTTACTTGGACCCCACTTGAGAAAAATCTCGCTCGGATTAAAGAAAGTTCTGTATCTGCCGCGAGCCTGCGACATTGGAAGTAGATAGCTCAGCCAGCTCAATTTCATATCTTCTACAAGTCTAGCAGCAGCGGAAAGAAGAACGCTCCATAGCCAACACTTCCCTATCCTCTGGTTCAGTATGTGTAGCGTAGTCTCCAAATCTCACTGGGGGCAACTTCCTTTGCCACCTCTCAACAACAAAAGGTGAAATTGTAGTCTGTTCCTTCAATTCTTCTTCTTGTTTTTTTTACACCTAAACTTTCTTTCCCCTTCACTAGTTTTGTTGAAAATTTTGAACTTTTTTTATCCGTCTGACTAGGAGAGTTCCACAATGATTTTTGTGTTCGTTTACTATCGGGTTGCACATAAACACCTTTTGGCTTCATAAGAATGCCTATCTTTATTAATCGTAAGTTGTAACTAAATTGTTCTCTATCTAATGGCATCTGCTATAATTTATGTTTCTTTGCTGTTGCAGAGAGGGTTTGTGTCTTATTCCGCTGTAATTGATAATTGCCCAAAACTAGAACTAATACTCGATTGAATGTCATTTTGAGAGCGGCTTTGATTTTTATTTACTTAATTTAGATGGCTATGTTGCGTTCTATTCTATAATACGCTAACTATTGTATTGTATGTATAGTTGCAGTAAATCAGACAGTGGAATTGCCAATGTTAAGATAAGTGGGAGAACGATGGTAGTCTCTATGGGTATGTTGGCACCAAGAAAGTTCTTGCAGAGAAGGAAGAAAATGGAAGTTTTCAAGGATGCGGCTGATGAAGCTGATCAGAAGAACTGGAGGAGATTGATGAAAGAAATTGATGAGACTGGTTCTGCTGTTTCAGTGCTGAGGAGTGAAAGGACAAAAAGCCAGACTCTTCCTAGGGACCTTGTTGTTGGCACTTTAATTAGATATAAGCAACTAAAGAGATGGAACCATGTCTGCGAGGTAAGCAAGGGACATTCTGTCACTTGAATTTAAGGAAGCAATTAGGTTTCAGTTAAGAATTTGATGACCTCTTTTATTGGGATGTGGCACTTTTCTGTTCTCTGTTATCTGATTGCTGAAGCTGTATGGTTTTGTGACAGAGGACTAGTAGTAACTTGTTGTACAATTTAGTTCTGCTTGCCTAACTTAATGAGAGTATATTCTGGCTTCATTACCATTTTTTTTTTATCAATATTTGCAATGCATTCTGATTGGCTGGTTTATGCATGTTTCCATTTACTTTAGATTCTTGAATGGCTCCTGACTCAAACCTGGTGGGATTTTGGAGAGATGGACTTTCTGATGCTTATAACGGCTTATGGAAAGCTAGGGGACTTCAATGGTGCGGAGAGAATCTTGTGCATGATGAATAAAAAGGGTTTTGTGCCAAATGTAATATCTCATACTGCTCTTATGGAAGCATATGGCAAAGGAGGCCGCTATAATAATGCTGAAGCAATATTTCGTAGGATGCTCCATTCGGGCCCTGTACCTTCTGCTTTGTCTTATCAGATAATACTTAAAACATTTGTGGAGGTAAGTATGCATATCATGTATAGTTAGTTATATTCCCCTGTAATATATTTAAATATATTCCCCTGTAATAGATTTAAATATAAGCAAAGTGTCAATATTGCTTTTATAACTGTTGCCTTTTCCATTGATAACGTACCTGAGATATGATCTCTGTCTTTTCCAAGGCATGTTTAGGTATATTTTATTAAGCCATAAAGATGTGAGAGTGGAATTACAAGCCCTACATGCCTCCTCACTTGAATGCCTATTAGACTTGAACTGTCAGCATATGTACTGTTTTACAGCTAACTTGGAAACAGATCATAATGTTGTATTGAAATTTTCTTCATCTGCTCTTATATTATCAATGTATTCAAGATTTACATATTGTTCTGTTTTTTACTATGAGGTTATGCATATGCATCTTAAGTATCTCTTCCTCCAAAAGAGTAGTTATACAGTTATGAATGTTTATGCACCAGATCTGAGCTTAGTATAGTTTTTCTGAAGTTACTGTATCACATTTGAGTGTTGACAAATGAAATATGTGTTTCACTTTTAGTTTTGATATTTATTATTGATACACTTGCAGGGAAACAAATATAGGGAAGCTGAAGAAGTATTTGACGGTCTTCTGAACAATGAAAAGCCACCTTTGAAACCAGATCAGAAAATGTTTCATATGATGATTTACATGTATAAAAAGGCTGGAAATTATGAAAAAGCTCGTAGGACATTTGCTTTGATGGCAGAGCGAGGAATTGAGCCATCTACAATTACTTATAACAGCTTGATGTCATTTGAAACAAATTACAAAGAAGTTTCAAAAATATATGACCAGGTAAAGTTTAATATTGATCAGATTTACCTTTCTGTTGTTACCGATAGATTAGTGTTCTTTTATTTTGTTGAGGATTATTTCAATAAAAATTTATAAGTGGAGAGTGCTATCTTTTGAATGCTAGCAAGAGAGTGAGACCTGTGTGAGGTTTCATTTTTCCCCCCTGTTCTTCATCTTTCTGTTTCAGAGTGGCAGGCAGCTAAGCTGTGATGCCTTGGTTAAACTCCGTCAATCTTCTACTGAAGTTGTTAGTTTAATCAGAATTTTGTCCCTTAAACTTGATATTTCACAACTGAAAATAATATAACAGTAAAGTTTCCATCAGCTACTTGATAGCCTGTAACTCTTGAAGTAAAGGCTTCATTGTTAGCCATTTTGACATCAGTTTGGAATCTTGGAGGCTTGTCTGATTACTACAAGTCGATGACTGCCCACTTGATGTTATTTAAACCTTTGAGATTTTTTGAAGGACTGTATTTAAAAATCCACTTTATGGTATTTTAATCACAATATTTTTCCTTGTGTTCTGCCTTTAATATCTTGTTTATAATTAATTCATCAGATTTTGAAGTGAATGCCTAATTTTAGATGCAAAGAGCTGGTCTCCAGCCTGATGTTGTGAGCTATGCCGTACTCATCAATGCTTATGGGAAGGCTAGAAGGGAGGACGAAGCACTAGCTGTCTTTGAGGAAATGCTTGATTCTGGTGTTAGGTATGCAAGCCAAACTATTTTACTTCAGTGTTCCCAAAGCTGCACATCAAGCGCACACACTAGTCATATATAGTTAACGTCTCAAATCTCAAGTGTAAACAATGCTGAATCTTACTAAAAGTTAATTTAAGTTTTAGGTTTTTGTATAAAATATAGTATCACATTGATGATACAGGATTTACTAAAAGTGAATCTTACTAAATAGCTTATTGGTGCACATGATATGTTCTATTTATTTATTAGTTGTTTCCATTTGATTTGAAAATTTAAATTACATTATTCGATTCTCTCTTGTAGGGGATAAGTCAAAGACTCGATGATAAAGATATTCTTGCTAATTGTTCTAATAATAGCAATATCCTTGCCACAAAGATTAGAGCCAGATATATTATTCTAGTAATTATGTAACCGAATTCTCAATCTTTTTAGGCAATTACCTATGAATGCAGCCCAGCTTGCATGGTGCCATTATGAGTAAAGTGTTCAAAACATTTTTTGGCCAACATGAACAAAGAATTCAAATTGATATACCCTTATCACCAATAAATAATCAATACAAAATATAAAATGTACAGTAATTTGCAATGTTCATGAGCTATGAGTGGTGTAGATCATCTTAAATTCTGTGCAATGGATGAGTAAGCGTCTTCCCCCGCCCCCACCCCTTCTTTTCTCTCTCTCTTCGATTTCAATCATATTACACCATGATGATATCTTCCATGCCTATACGGTTAATATGCCTTTAGTGACAAACTTTTTTAATGTGCAGACATTGTGACATACTTTTCAGTTGATTTCTGCATATATGTTCTGATGACATAATTCAGTTATTTTCTGGTTGAGTTGTTAAACTCCAGCTCAGTAAAACAATTTTAACGTTATGTATCCTATCCTTTTGCACAGACCAACCCAGAAAGCTTATAATATATTGCTTGATGCATTTTCAATATCGGGAATGGTAGAGCAAGCTCAGACTGTGTTTAAGAGCATGAGAAGGGATAGGTAAATTGTGTCTCTAATATTGAAAGCTTTTACGCCCCTTGTCATAAACAAGTGAGACAGAAAGAGGGTTTTGTTTAATTAGAAACATAAATTCTCTAAAGTTATCTTTCCCAGAAATTTTTTGTCAAAAGAGAAGGAAAATTAATGGGATTTTCATGCTCAAAAGCGTCCATTGTATTTGAGAAATGTTTCCTGGGAAGATGTTGTGTCAAAAATAATTTCTGCTTTGATTATAATGACAGGTTGATATTTATTGACAACTATCATCTTCTTATAAACTGTCACATGGTGCTTCTGCCATCCTGAGCAGATATTTTTCTGGTGCAAATAGCATATTGTTTTTCCACAAAGCCTTATGTTCATGTTTCTGGTGCAAGTAGCATGATGTTTTTCCAATGGGTTATGGTTTAATTTTGCCATGGAAGTTTTCTGTAGGAGCTATATGTATCTGAAAGTTTTTTCTTTTTTGGATCAATATCACCCTGGGAGTGTTAATAGCTAGGGATGACATTGTTCTTTATTTTTAACATTTCCCAGGAGATATTGATTTAAAAAAAAAAAAAAAAATTCAGATGCCCACAGCTCATAAGCGAAAACTTTCATGGTAAAATTGAATATGTACCCTTTTTCCAATTGTTGCATTGAACAAGAAAAACATTGAGAGTGACACGGATCATGCTTCTCTTATCCTATCGTTGTATGTTTTTGTCTTTCTCAATGCAGATATTCACCTGATCTTTTCTCATATACTACTATGTTGTCGGCTTATGTCAATGCATCGGACATGGAGGGAGCTGAGAAGTTTTTTAGGAGATTAAAACATGATGGCTTTAAGCCTAACGTTGTCACTTATGGAACCCTAATTAAAGGGTATGCTAAGATGAATGATCTTGGCAAGGTAATGGAGAAATACGAGGAAATGCTTCGATGCGGTGTCAAGGCCAATCAAACTATCTTCACTACAATCATGGATGCGTATGGAAGAAATGAAGACTTTGGTAGTGCTGTTGTTTGGTTTAAGGAAATGGAATCTAATGGAATTCATCCTGATCAAAAAGCTAAAAGTATCCTACTATCTCTGGCAAAAACCGACCAAGAAAGACATGAGGCTAATGAGCTTGTAGGACATTCTTCTGATGAAGTTAGCAGTTTGAACACAGTTAATGGCTTCGTTCCACATTGTGATGGTGATGATGAAGACTACGACGATGAGGAAGAAGAGGAAGGTAATTATGAATATTTTGATGCCCAGCTGGCCATGGCTTATGAGGAACAATCCAGATGATTGTCGATGATGGACACATCTTAATTTTTCTTTTCCTTTTTGTTTCTGAATATATTAGATCTCATGTTAGAATCATATAAGCAATTGGAAGCCATTATTTTAGATTAGATGTATAAACAATTGTCATTGATGACATAATTGGGACTCTGTCTCAGTTGGTATCTAGTCGATGTAATTTATGCTTAGCTATTCATGTTTTACAAATGAAAGATCATTTTGTCTCTTAATGCTTGAGGTACACTTCATTTCAACTCAATCTATATAATTTGGTTTTTCTGTTGCTGAGTGCTGACATGGGACAAACAATTTAATTGCTTAACAAAACAAAGAAGTCTTCAACCACTAAACTCTTCATGACATAATGATTAATTCATGTTGAATGTGTTTGAGAAGCACTAGTATAACAATCTCAGGCTAGCTCAGCTGTGGCAAATGGCCGTTCCATGACATAACCTCCACAATGGTCTGTGTTGCCGAGTGGTTGAAGAGCTTATGAAGATGAACAACTACAAGCTTGGATACATCTCACAGGTCTTGGATTTCAAAGTCTAATTTTTAAGCTATAATCTTTGTGTTAATCCCATTGATATAGATACACTAGCTTTGTTCTTTAATATAACAGCAAGTTGGCTTGTTTTTGGGAAATTAAAGAAATAAATTAGTTTAAAGAAAAATAATAAATATAGATACTTAATTTATTTAGCTTCCTTAGTATTTACTGGGTTTTTTTCTTCGTACGCTGCAAACAGTAATAATATTTACCGAAATTCTACACTGTGCAAATAATTTACCAAAATGCTGCAGTTAAAATTGGCCTTTAGATGGGAAAGAATGGATTTACACTAAATTCGTCCACTTAATAGACGAGTAGTGTGAAGACCCACTGCATACTCGTCCATTTAATGGATGAGTTTACTCGTCCATTTAATGGACGAGTTTACTCGTCCATGGATGAGTAATAGGGCCTGACCATACTGCTCCATTTAATGGACGAGTATACTCGTCCATGGACGAGTGTCAAGCCCCGTACTAGATGAGTACCATACTCGCCCAGCTGCTGGGTGAGTTGTGGGCAAGTTGATGCCAAACTCGCCCAGCAGGTGGGTGAGTTTGGCAAAACCATTCTCGCCTTTCTGAACCCTGAGTTTAATTGCAGCATTTTGGTAAATTATTTGCATAGTGTAGCATTTCGGTAAATATTGTTACTGTTTACAGCGTACGAAGAAAAAAACCTATTTACTGAGTAGGGGGATGGCGCATCATTGGAATAAGTAAGACATATGTTTAGGTCGATTAGCCAGGGGATCTATTAGAATTGGCACAAAATAAGGAAAGCAATTCCAAAGACTTGAAAGTGTGAACACCCTGTTTTCCTCGAGCAAAATCCAAGTGACAAACAAGACAATCCAAGAGCATGAAATTGGAAATTATATTTCAGCTAAACATATAATCAGATGTGCTAAAATGCAATTTGAAAGAGAATAGCATAGTGATAAATCCCAATCTCACCTTCTCAAAAGTCCATCATTGTATGGCGATTTTTTTTTTATTTACGATAAGTTCGAACTTCATTCAAGTTTTTTTTTAAAGATTGTGTTACAATTTTGATTTGATGATCTAAAAATTCTATTGATATCATTTTTTATTCTTAAAATGGAAAAAGGTTTATTGGTGCTCTATGTACAAATTTAGTTTTGTAACAGAGATTCTGCCGAAAAGGAACTATGTATATTCACATTTTTAACATTGTTTTATAAAAAAAAAAAAACACATATAACTAGCGGAGTAAATTTTGTATTATTTGGTCCATTGGTATATTTGTTTAATGTATGATTACATGTAAATAAGGAAATAGTGGGAGAATAATAAATAGTTAAATACTAATTAAGGGTGTAAAAAGGGTAAATGCTCTAGGTGGAACTTGCTTGTTGGAAGGAGAAATGAAATTTTGAAACAAGAGTCATCTAAGTCATTCACCTATATTTTTAAATCCCATTTTAATCAAAAAGGAAAAGTAAACAAATTGCCCAAAAATTTGTTAGAAGAATTATTTTACAAGTTAAGGGTCAAATTTTGAGAGAAAACTACTTATTGTGACAACAAATTATTATTACATTTCTGGATTACTTTAAAAAAAACAAGAAGGAAAGGACACGCAACAGTGCAAGGATATAAATTTTAATTAAGTGTGAAGACTTGTAAGGTTGATGAAACTCAAACTTTACTTATCTCCCCATTTCCATCTACTCAAACTCAAACTCTAGACAATACAATAGACTTTAGGCATTTATGCCATCCACCTACAAATTATAAACACATGGAAAAGAAAAGAAAAAAAAAATTCAGAAATTTTTTCTATTACTGTTACTTATTGACTCACCACTATAATTTAATTCAGCTGTACGAGTTTTATCTAAAAACAACATTATTTCATCAAGACAGGTTTATATTTCGATCAAAAGAATCTTTAGACCGGCAAGCCATTCTCTTGAGTCCCTATAGGGTCACTTTCTTCCAGGTCACTTGTTTCTCTCTAATTGGTACAAATAGTTAGGATGATACCACGGAGGCATTGGATGATTTCTTGAAACAATCTGATTGTTGGCCAAATCATGAAAAAAACACATATGATGGATGCAGCCATACCCTGTGACATTGATATAATGAATAGAAGTAGAACCACAGCAAGAAGTCCAAATAAAAGAGTAAATTGTTTTATGATGACAAAGTAACTTGATTGTGAAGTTTAAATTCTACCATAAAACCCATCACATACACGAACAACATTATGAAAACGGCTCTCATGATGCTCCCGTGCTCATCGAAGAGGGATATATTCTTATATTGGAACTGAAACAGCACATTACCACCACTGTAGGGATCAGACAAATTATAACAGCATGTAACTGTGCAGAATGTGTGCCATGTCCCCGGTATGAACTGCAGCTGCAAAAAGGAAGTGATGAATAAACTGAATGAGCATCATAAGCGGTAATGACTATAATGGGAAGAAGCTAAGCAAATAGTAGAAACCAGAAATGTATTTTGCTAAGTTGAGAATAGTTGAAGTTAATGATGTGTGGGGAAACCTTTGGGGAGAGCTAAAAGCAGATGGAGTTAGAGGCATGTTGGGCGGCGCCACTCCAATCTGTTGGTTGTCGGCCATGATCAGAAGATAGAGAAAGAATGAACAGAAAACAAATTAGAGAGTAGAGGGCTGGTTATTAGTCATATATGGGGGGGGGGGACACTTGATTTTTTGGGTGGGGCCGATGAGTCGAAGAAATCTATCCAGAGAACATAAATTATAAACATTATAGTATGTACAGCCTCAGAGAGCCTCAGTAGAGAAAAGACGAGATCAGCCTTTAAATTATAAATTATAAACATTGGAATATATACAGCCTCAGAAAGCCTCAGTAAGAGATGTGGATGTGGTGCTTACTGGGTGGTGCCGTGGGAATAGAAGATGACATCATACATGACTATACGCAGAAGACTGCACCGTACATATATAACCGCACCACCGCCCCGGAGCGCTGCACGTTTGTGAAAGGTTCAACAATCAACCTTAACATCCAGAACTCAGGCCAACATTAATATATAGCGGAAAAGTTTGTGACACGTGCTTATTGGATGGGGCCTAGGGGTACTTCAAGTCTTCAATCTGGCTGGGTTCTCTTTGCTTCAAGTTGATGCGAAACATGTCACTAATGAGAAAACCAGAAGAGGAAGTTGAAGAAATCTGGGTTTGAAGAGGCAAGTGAAAATGGTGAAGGAGGAAGAGGGGTCATACTCATGGGGGTGAGCTGACCGAGGAGGGAGAGAATCAATGGAGGGCAGAGACAGTAATTGTTGGAAAAATGGTATGACGCACAATTAAGATTTTTTTTTTTTTACCTGAACCCACAATTAAGACTGAAAACTTAAACAGGTGCGATTTGTTGTATTGTGATTGGACAGACCACAGATGATCTGGTGGTCCACTGCTTGCAATAATTTCTCGCTTCTGAAACCAGGATTACCCCATGCGCCTATTACCTTGCTTCCTCATTCCTTTCTCTTTTTCAGGGAAAGAAATTTTATTTAGAGAACTTTTGGGTTCTTCATACGTATGATTATTTTAAATCAAACATTATAATTTATACAGTCTCTCAAACTTATATCACAATTACTTTTTGCAGCATAAAATTAATATTTTCAAAAATATATTAAATAATTCTTTTGTTTGGGACGGGTATTTTTATCCAAATCAAAGTTAGTCGGGCGGATGGAAATTAAGCTAATTTTTTTGGACAAATCGAAATTAAGCTGATTCAATAAATGTGTTACAATAAATGTGATGGAAAATTTAATTCATTAGTTTTATGATATATCAGAAATTTTAAAACATATATGCATCATAACTTGTTGCATAAAATCAATATTTTGAAAAATATAACCGTTTACATAATTTTTTTGTTAACAAGGGTTAATTTAATCAAAATAAAATGTTAAAACTCAAAGTTAGGCTAATTCAAAAAAGTCGCAAACATTAAAATCAGAATATTTCTATAAACTGAGGCCTTTTGTATGTACTTCATTTTATATTTATAAAATTGTCCTTTAATAACAAAAAAAAAGTGAAATTTTCTCTATTTACATCTTCCTGCTTTATCTAAAATAAAACTGGGGTATAATATATTTGAGAAGATAACTACCAACATATATTTTTCAACCTTGTTCCTACCAACAAAAATTATATGAATCGGTGAAGTCATTGAAGCTGAAAACTATGGCCAAGCATGCATATTAATGACAAAAGACAGGACAGGACAGGACATTTATTTAATGGATGCAATGACTTTGACAAATGCATATAACTCAGCCTGCATTGGCTTTCTTTTCCCAAATGATTCCAAGTTAGATGCGTAACAAGTACACATTTGGCCAAAACCAACCAACTGTATGAATAAAGTTAATATATTTTTAACTAAATTACCATCACATTTCAGAATATGTCAATCAACTCATCACCTTGTCAATGGCCAGACATCCCTATGTTCCCAGATGTTCATCAAGGCTTGCTTTCCTTCTGTTTCAGTATGATGCCTTTTATGATTGATAGACTTCTGGCATTCAGGATAACATTTTGGTCAAGAGTTGGGCTCAATCATTCTACAAAATATGTTATAATCATTATATATAAATTAACATCGTTACATATACATGTGCAAAAATTGCATAGGCTCCATTGCAAAAAAAATAACGGTGTTATATTGTATTTAATGGTTATGAGATTTTTACACATATTTAGAATGTTCATGGTATTTACACATCGGAAAAGTATATGGTATTAAATGCTTTTTAATAAAAGTTTATATATATTTTTGCATCTTAACCCTATTAATAAATAAGAAATTTTCAATCTTTTCAATTTTCAAATTTGCCAACTTGAGTTCAAATGCTGAAGGTTCAAGTGACGTGATTCTCATTTGCTTGATCAATCTGTGCCTCACAAGGCCTATTCATTAAACATAAACCATCCACTAGCCATATGTTAATAAGCACGACATCGTATGTAAATAGAGGACGATGAGCTATGAAAAAACTGGCTTAGGCAAGTGTAAGCAATCTCAAACCCTCTTTCTGAACTTTGCTTGGAGTGACACTCTAACAATTTACAATAAAAAAGAGCCAGATCTCTAGTGCAAGACTGTAATTGGGAAGCGGCTTCCGAAATCAGTGTTTCCCACGCTGAATATTGTTCCTGTTTATCCAACATAGCAGCAAGCTCAGCTACAATCTTACAGTTCCAACTGTACCAAGGTGCTTCAGCAATTCTTGCATAAAGCTGCAAAATTTGCGAAACTCAGAGAATCTATTAAAATACTAACTGGGAAGGCGACTGAGGAGAGATGGGGTTCAACTGTAGAAGGAGAGAGCAGATGGCAAAGAGTGCTGAGAGACACTGATTCAGGTGAACTATGTACAAATCTTCGGATCAAGTGTTTTGTGGTTGACGGTTCTCCAGAGGTTACAACCTTCTTTAGAAAATGCTGACCTTGCTTTTGTTAGAGCACATTTTACCATAACTCCAATGTTTGGCCGTTGGTTCCACCATAATTGGACACCGTTCATCATCCCTCATCTTCAATTTTAGATATTATAAAATCATGTCCTACCTCAGGCCTTCATGGAAAAAATGGGTTAATAAGAGAATCAGATATAAAATTCAAATAGTTTAGCATATTATAAACAAATGACAAATTAAAAACAGAAGAGAAGTACATATACGTGCTGCAATCTCATAGAAAATTCCTTACATTTTTCCAAAAATTAATGATTAATGTCTCTAATTTAATAAAAACAATATTTCAAAAATTCAATTTTTTCTTCTTGACTATTTACCTAGATCTCTTGGATATATTTACCTAACTCTCTTAACTATATATAATACGACAAGTCCACAGCTCATTCCTTCATCAGTCTCCAATTTAATTTTCTACCCCTCCCACGTCATCACATGCTTTTCCCCTCAAATCATTCCCAAAAAATAAACACAACTTAACACACACACATGCGTGCAACAAACCAGAAGCAGAGAATTGCAGCGAAGTAAAAGGATGAAAGCAGAGAATAAAGAACAAAAGCAGAAACTGATAAAGGAAACATAACGAAAGAACGTGGAAGAAACAGCGGAAATGGCCATAAATGTGCTTTTTTGGGTCAACGGAAACTAAGCTCATTCAATAAATGTGATGGAAAATTGAATTCATAAGTTATATGATATATTAGAAATTGTAAAAATGTATGTATCATAATTATCTTTGTTTCATGAAATCAATATTTTGAAAAATATAAATGTTTAACCAATTCTTTTGTTTTTTTTTATAAATAACTAAATTTTTTTTTATATATATATATTTTCAAATTAGTCCATTGAGAGTCAGTAATTGTATTTAGTGCGTCTTTACGCTCATAATGCTCCATTAAATGATAAAATGGCCATGTATATAAAATATGAATGATTTCGTCATGAATGATCATATTTTGAAACAAGTTGATCGGCTTTCACTTTAGACACTCGCTGCTCTCCCAAATTGTCAACAGTGCGTTATCGAATTATCACGGTGGGGCCCACCAAGATTGGAAAGCATTACCGAATTATCGTTGGTCGGTGATAGCCAGATACGTGACTCAAACATCCTCACCCCCATGCATGCTACGACAGGTGAATATAGTGTTTGGTTTGCTTCAGTATCATTTTGCTCGATATTTCTTCATAATCATATCCTCACCTTTAAATCAAAATAAACAGAGAGTCCATATTTAATATTTTATAAAATTTGTATGATAAATATAAATAAATAAATTTAAATTACTAAAATATGATCTACATGATTTATAACTCTAATGTATACAAGATAGTAAAATTTTTAACTTATAAAATATTATAATAGGAATTTTATAAAATATTAAATCTGAACCATTCATTACTTTATATAAGGGTGAAGATGTGATTCTGAGAAGATACTGACAAAATCAGCTCTGAAATAGAATTCCATGCTACGAGTCATGATTATGGGTGCAAGCTTTTGGGAGCAGAAATTTCATACAAATATAAATTATTTATACAGACTCCATCTCAAACTTACATCACATCATTTCTACCATATAATGAACAATAATTTACAAATATAAATTAGTTTTTGCATAAAATTAAAATTTTAAAAATATAAATTTTTAAATGATTCTTTTGTTAAGGAGGGGTGTATTTTTCTCAAAATAAAAGCTTAAAGATCAAAGTTAACCTAATTCAAACAAGTCACAAACATTAAAATCATAATCCAATTATACTTCTGTAAACTTAAACCTTTTGTATGTACTTCGTTTCATCTATACAAAATTTTCCTTCAATAAAAAAAGTGAAATTGTCTCCATTTACATCTTTGAAAATAGTTGAAAATAAAAAACGGAAATGAATTTTGCTAGAGACAGAGAAAGAAAGGGGAGAGACACCCGACAACGAGGCTGCTTCATCAAATCTTGGATGCTCATACGTGTTGGGTAGGATGGGTTCAATTTTAATTTGGATGAACAAAAAAAAAATCTGAACTTTTAGGTTCTTAGTACGTTTTGATTACTTTATATTATAAATATAAATAATTTATACATCATTGATAATGAACAAAAATACATGTTTCAAAGTTTTTCCCCATTTAAATAAATGTGATGGAAAAATAAAATCATAAAATTTTATGATATATTAGAAATTTTTAAAAATCTATGTATCATAATTATTTTTGTTGTATAAAACTAATATTTTGAAAAATATAACTGTTTGAATAATTCTTTTGTACTGTTAAGGAGGGGTATTTTTATCAAAATAAAAGGGGACCAGCGTGGTAAAAAAATTGAGAAACCAAAATCCGGTCAGGTTAAATGAACAACACACAGTAGCCTTGTGGGGCATCTCACAATATTATTTTTAAATTGTTATAAAAGTGGGGCAAATTTGCCCA
Source organism: Vachellia collinsii (assembly GCA_006871305.1). NCBI lineage: Eukaryota > Viridiplantae > Streptophyta > Magnoliopsida > Fabales > Fabaceae > Vachellia > Vachellia collinsii. The sequence continues at coordinate 5,448 of QFDD01003158.1, read as the reverse complement.
AAAACGTTAACCAACCGTTGCTTTCTGTACGTGAGTGCCACAATATTATTTTAAATTGTTATTTTCTCTCTCTCCCTCCTCTTCCATTACTTTTGAAATGTTTTTTCTCTTCCTTGCTTCCTAATGTCAAGGTTTTAGAAAATGGGCCAACTACTAATATGATGGTTCATTAGTCAATGATTAGATTGTGTTGTACGGGTCAGATTAATTCAATACTCTGTCTACATACTTAAGTATAAAACATCGTTTGTAGTGTAATGTGCACTACAAACATTATAAGTAACATTTCATTGAGTAATTTTCTTTAAATTTATAAGATGAGCTAAAATATGTTTTATTTTTTTTGGAAAATCTCATAGAAAGCTGTCTGAAATATGAAAATTCAAAATCAAGTTAATAATTTTTTACAAATCCCTAATTAATTCATTGACCCAATTTAAAATTTTAAAATCTGGGTTAAATGACTTATTGCCCTCTCCCTGTCTCCTCTCTCATCTTAAAAGAGTTCCATTGATCTATATAACTTTTTTTTCGCCGAATAGCTACATGTGTGTATCAACATTAATATATAATCTAATAAAATATGATTTACTTAAATTAAAAGAATTTTTTGCATTATGAAAATATCACCAAGAACAATTCAAGCAATACGAAAGGAAGTTACCTTCATCTATTGAAACCCTATTTACCATAGCGTTAAAGAAGTACGTTTATAAAATAAAGACAAAATTTATCTCATATATTTATCTCGTACGTCATTTTAGAAAAGTAACTTCTATTGTAAATCTAAACATATATGCCTTAAGTGTGAGAGTCACAATCTTACCTGTACAAATGGTTGTAGCAGACTAGCATAACAACAAGAACAAGAAAAGCCACAGCTATATAGCAGATCGTAAGTATTGAGACGTTTTTTTTCTTTGATTTAGACAAATCATATTTTGTTTGATTATAGTTGACATATGTGTGTCTGGGGTGGGGGGCGCAAACACATTCGCTTATTAAAAAAAAAAGGTTATAAACCAATAAAACTCTTTTAAGAGGAGAGCGAAGAGGGTAGAGATAAAACTAGTAGAGGCCAATAAAATCATTTTATTCAAATTTTGACATACAAAAAATTGAATCAATGACTCAATTTCGGATTTGTTAAATTGATCAACTTGATTTGGAATTTTTCTATTTAAATGGAATTTTCATAAAAGTTGTTTTTATCTTTTTATGAAATACCATCTTATTATTGTATGATATTCACAAGAAAAATACAAAATAATAATTATTATTATAATAATTGTTCTAAAAATAGGGAATTTTCTATATATGAGAGAGATGAGTAGGCAAGAGAGGCAGGAAACAATTGGAGAGAAAGAAGAGAAGATTCTCATTCACTTGTATATTCTATATACATTCAACCCTTTGTGTTACAACTCTATTTATAAACACTAAATCTTTTCAAGAGTTACAATGTCATAAACATAAGAATTAATACACATTATGATAAACATAAAGGCATTGAAGGTTATAGTCTTTAATTATAAAATGGAATCATAAGAGTTTATGTGGTTTTAAACATTCACCATTGCAATATTTATAACACTCCCTCTTGGATGTTCATAAATAAATATTGTGTCTCATTAAAACCTTATTAAGAAAAATCCAATGGAACAAAAACCTAGTTAAGGAAAAAGAGTATATAATATATATTGAAACTACCTTGTTAAAAACCTTATTAGCAAAACCCTTTGGAACAAAACCTTAGTTAAAGAAAAGAATACATCATAATCTTTACTCTCCCTGATGACAATATCACTCATTATTATTAAATCATATTTCTTGAAAGCGAATATTATCAATGATTTTTCATATAGTTAATATTTTTTTTTCATCTGAACTATACAAATGCATTGTCGTCAAATTATATGCTGAAATGTATTCTCTACATGTTGAATAAATGTATTTATTAACCATATCTTCTGGATATATTGATTTATTCTATACATTTTTCAATCAATTATATATACACTTAAATTATTTAATCCACATAACATTTTATATATTAAATGCTTTTTTTAGACATGCTTTTGGCATTATATATTCTTCAAGCACTCTGATGCACATTTCCCTGTTCACATATTTTTCAACCACTCTGATGGAAATATTCAATAGACACATATTTTTTCATATATTCTGCCGGGTTAATAATTATTTTTCATCTACTACAAAATCATATACCTTATACCTCACCATAATTATCATACCATTGGTGAAAACCTTTGTTTTCACATTATGTTCACATATCATATAATAACTTTGTATTTCATTGACTACAGGTCCATAATTCTCACATTGAAATAATATAATCTTATTTTCATTGCGTCTTGTCCTTTTTCTTTTCATCTTGGCCAATCACTATTATTCCTATGTTGCACAAACATTTATGCATAAGTTCGTCATTTGATCACGTGATATTATTATCCAAATTGTTGTCGACAACTTTTTTTTTTCAGTTCCATTTTTCTCATTACTATATAACTTATCAAAATCTCAATATTACTTTTCAGGTACTCTTAAGCTCTAGTATTTCATGTTATTTCAACATATTTCCTTGTGTCTTATACACTTTTTGATATATTTGTGGACATTTTGAATCTTATTCTTGTTAATTATGTGCTTATAGAATTTATCCTTTTACAAGGTATATTTTGATGGAAGAATAATATATTTCGGGCCATTATTTTAGATTAGATGTATAAGCAATTGTCATCGAGGACACAATTGTGACCCTGTAACTGATGGTATCTATTGATGTAATTTATGCCTAGGTATTCATGTTCTACGAATTGAAGTTCATTTCGTCTCTTAATGCTTTAGGTACACTTCATTTCAACTCAGTCTATATAATTTGGTTTCCTATTGCTAAGCGCTGACATGGGACAAACAATTTAATTGCTTAACAAAACAAAGAAGTCTTCAACCACGAAACTCTTCATGACATAACAATCTCAGGCGAGCTCAGCCGTGGCAAATGGCTGTTCCATGACATAGCCTCCACAATGGTCTATGTTGCCGAGGTGTTGAAGATCTTATGAAGATGAAGAACTAGCTTGGATACATCTCACAGGTTTTGGATTTCAAAGTCCAATTTTTAAGCTATAATCTTTATGTTAATCCCATTCATATATATATATATATATATATATACTAGCTTTATTCTTTAATATAACAGCTAATTTACTTGTTTTTGGGAGATTAAAAAAACAAATTGGTTTAGAGAAAAATAATAGGGTTAAACTAATTTTTGGTCCTTATAATTTCCCTCAATTTTGGTTTTGGTTCCTATATAGTCTTAAAGTTTTGTTTTTGGTCTCAGAAGTTTAGTCCGTTTCACACCGTTAGTCCCTATAATTTTAAAAGGACCTAAATTTGAAGTTAACGCTGTTAAAGTTGCTGATGTGTCACTAACGCCGTTATCTTTGTTGACGTGGCCTGATGACTGGATATGGTTAATACTTACATGAACTAGTCGAACCTACTTTTGGTCCCTATAGGTTGTCCTGATTTAGGTTTTGGTCCCTGAAGTTTAAAAGTTTTGGTTTTGATCTCTAAAATTTATGCTATCGAAAAATGTTAGTTCCTATAGTTTTAAAGGGACTCAAATCAAATATTAACACCGTCAACTTTGCTTATGAGTCACTGAATTTATTAATTATGGTGAAATAACTTAATAAATTAAAAATCTTACATTCCAGTCTTAATAAATAATTGACTCTATTGAGTTTACCATAATAAAACTCAACAAGTAACGCCTACTTATTTGACACTATATTTTGATTTCATCTTTTGAAAAGGAACATCCACTCTAACAATTTCATCTCCATGTCAAGATATTTAATGGAAAAAAAATGAAAAATCAACTTTATTTATTTCGTACCTTTCGCTCAATGAGAAAATGGGTCAGATTCTACAGGATCTAACTTGTGGAACATATGGTCCTTGCAATCGAATCATCGATACAATATACAAAAAAAAATCTCAACATGTTTGATAAATTTCTCTTTGAATGAGATCTCAATTTCAGCAATGTTTTTATTAGATATCTTGACATGGAGATGGAATTATTAGAGCAGATGTTCTTTTTTGAAGGGTAAAATCAAAATTTAGTATCGAACAAATAAGTATAACTATTGAGTTATATAGTGGCAAACTCAATGGAGTCAGTTATTTATTAAGAGTGTAATGTAAAATTTTTGGGTTATTAAGGTATTTCACCATAATTAATAAAGTCAGTGACTAATAAGCAAAATTACCAGTATTAATATTTGGTTTAAGTCCTTTTAAAACTACGGGGATTAATATTTTTTAACAAAATAAATTTCAGGAATCAAAACTAAAACTTTTAAATTTCAGGGACCAAAATCTAAATCAGGGCTAACTATAGTTTGACTATTCCACATAAGCATCAACCATATCTAGTTATCAGGCCACGTCAGTAAAGATAATGGCATGAGTGACATGTTGGCAACTTTAACGGTGTTATCTTCAAATTTAGGTTCTTTTGAAACTATAGGGACTAACATCGTGAAACAGACTAAACTTCAAGGACTAAAACCAAAACTTTGAAACTATAGGAACTAAAACCCAAATTGAAAGAAACTATGAGGACTAAATGTTAGTTTAACCCAAAATAATAAATATAAATACTTAATTTATTTAGCTTCGTTAGTATTTACTCGGGAGGGGGATGGTACATCATTGGAATAAGCAAGACATATGTTTAGTTCTTTTTTTTTTATTTTTTTGCCAACAAGACATATGTTTAGTTCGATTAACTAGGGGATCTATTAGAATTGGCACAAAATAAGGAAACCAATGCCAAAGACTTGAAAGTGTGAACACCCTGTTTTCCTCAAGCAAAATCTAAGTGACAACGAAGACAATCCAAGATCATGAGATTGGAAATTATATTTCAGCTAAACATATAATCAGATGTGCTAAAATGCAATTAGAAAGGGAATAGCATAATGATAAATTCCAATCTCACCTTCTCAAAAGTCTATCATTCACTACAAAAAAAATTGACTTTTGAGAGTATAAAAGTCGCCGCTGAAAGTATTGTCGCTGAAGGTTTCAGCGGCGACAAAAAAAAGTTGCCGCTGAAGATACCCTTCAGCGGCGACAAAAGTGTCACCGCCAAAGACTATTTTCAGCGGTCTAAAAGGTTTTAAACCGCATGTATTGCATGCGGTCTAAAAGGTTCCTTTTTTAAAATAAAAAAAAAATCATTTTGCTGCCTAGATCCGTCGCTCTCCGTCATTGCTCTCCATCATCATCGGTGATGAGGAGCTTTCCACCTTCACATCGGCTTCCCTGGCCACTAGCAAAGCATCCTTCAAACCTCGACTTCCCCTATTTCTACAGATCATCCAAGGGCAATGGCTTGTCGATGTCGTC
>QFDD01003157.1:0-21471 GCA_006871305.1 Vachellia collinsii | reverse complement strand
TAAATCTTTTTGGTATTTTGGTTTAAAAATGGATTGGTTGAATTAAATCAAAGATGCGAAGAGATAGGCCCTTGGTGAATGGAACTCGGCTGTCATCGCTCTCAAAATGATATGGAAGTTTATAACTCTCTAAGTCTAGATAAAAACCCCAAGCAATCACTTAGGTCCAATGCTTTAATTAATGAAAACTCACTTGGATCCAAGTTAATTACCACCTCTTAAAACATTGTTTAAAACCACTTAGAGTGTAATTGAATGGATGATGCAAATGCTCCAATGATTGTGAATCAACAACCAAAGAATCCAAACACACACATTAACTATCAACAATCATTGGCAATTAATTGTACATAATGGATTAATCACAACTGCAATGCATATATGTAATTCAGCATAAACACATCATCCAAACCAATTACATAGTCTAATCACAAAATCACAAATCTGTAATTAAGGTTTCATGCAGTAGAAATTCCTAGATCTAGAAATGACTAACACAGGTTCAAACATAGATCAAGACTATGAAATACTCCCCTAGTGTGCTCATGAACTCAAGCTTTATTCCCTCACCAAGAGACTAAGGATTTAGCCTCTCATTGCTTCCAAAACGCAGCTATCACTACAGATATGTTTTGCCATGAGAGAAACTACAAAAAGGAGTGGAAAATATGGAGAAGAAGGTAGTGAAACTAGTTTGAATGGGTTGGAGGTGCAGAAAATGGTTGAGAAATGAAGAAAATGGAAGAGGAAATGGATGGGGAAGTTGGAGTTCAGAGAGCGCAGTGCTGGAGGCTCTCTGCCCATCTGCAGAGTAGAGATCTGTTTTCTATCATGGTTGTTCCAATTTAGTTAGATCCAGCTGCTGACCTCAGCTCAAAATGCACAGCATCATTTCCACGTGATTAGGTCGCAACTTGGCATAATTAGGTCACGACCTGGAAGTAGTCAAGTTGCAACTTGGGTCAACTGCATTGCGACGTGTTGTAAAACTCACATCTTCTAAAAAATACATCCAAGTCGCGACCTAAAAGTGGCAGAGGGATCTTTGACTATTTTTATCTCTTGATGAACTTGTGGCTCTTTTATACTCCATCTTGGGTCTTGAAATCTCCTTCAAATGCCTACAAATAAAGGTAAAGAGCTTTGTAGAAGTTAAATGAATTAAAGATCAAGGCATTCACAGTTTGGATGAGATAAATGACCCATTTTTTGCCCTTAACTAAGTACAATTCAATGCATGAATCAATATAATCAATAATGGTATAAATGCATGCAAAATAAGGGTAAAGGTGTTACAAAACACCATAAAACGCTCAAGAAAACCATGTAAATATTGGGTTCTATCATGGTTATTTCTAGATTTAGGAATTTCTACTGCCATGTAAACTAAGATTACATATTTGTGATTTTGTGATTGGATGCTGTTTCATGTTGATTAGTATATATATTTTAGAATTGATTCCTTGTGTTCACCTAGTTATCAATGATTGTTGGTGGTTAGTTGTCCATTTGGGTTTCTATGATTGTGATTACAATCAATTGAGGACATGAGCATCATTCATCCTTTTGCATTCTGAGTGGTATTTAACAATGTTTTAAGAAATGTTCATTAACTTGGATTCAAGTGAACTGCATTAATTAAATCATTGGACTTCAGTGATTGCTTAGGGTTTCTCAATTAAACTCAGAAGGATCAATCTCCCATGTTAAAGTTAGAGCATGGAAAGATGAGTTCCCATCATTGAGAGTCTATTCATTATATATTCCCTTTAATCCAAAGCATACTTCCAATTATCAAAATGACCAAAAATATTCTACAACACACATTTCCTTTTTTTTGCATTACAGTTTTCATTCACTAAATCAAAACCCCCCTTTTTTTACCCAAGTTTAACATGTTTTCAATAACCAATTTGGACTAGGATAGCCAATAAACCACTCCTCAAGAAGGACAATTAGTTGCCCACTATACTGCATTATTCTGGTGCAATCATTTTTGTATCAAATTGGAAGGTGACAAAATCGTTTTTGATTCTCGTTGAGTTTAGATTTAGAATTCAATTTTGACATTGTGTACCATAGAAATTTTGCGGAAATACAAATAAATATCTTGATTTTCTATCATACTTTTGCATTTGCATATTACATAGCATATTGCATTTTTTCTAACTTGATCATAAGTGTTTTGTCCATTTGCCTAAAATCTTTGAACATTTTGTATCATTTGAGAAGCATTTGGTTGAGTTACTTGATGAATTTTTGCCAGAGTATCATGTTGTGACCTTTAGGTCTCAACCTGAGAACTTCAGGTCGCAACCTGACATTTTAGGTCGTGACCTGGGTTTTGAGATTGCAACCTAGAGAATTTCAAGTCACAATTTCAACTTCTAGTTCCAGGATTGCTCTTAGTACATTTCAAGTCACGACCTGGGTGTATTTTTCATCCACATTTGTTTCATAAGTGTCCCCATTTCCAAATTTGCTCTTAGTACACTTAAAGTCATGACCTGGATATCCAAAGTTGTGACTTGAGTGTCCTTTTTCATCAAAAATATTTCTAAGTGTCTAAACTTGTTGCTGCTTGAATACATTTGATTTTTGCACATAACTTGAGAGTGTATAGTACTTTGTACACCTCAAGATCACTAAGAATCACTAAGAATTGATTGCTTTTAACTTTTAAAACTTGATTTATGAATTTCTCCTTTAAAATCTCTCTTTTTATAGAAGTTATGGGTCAAAACTCTGAAATCATACAACGTGAGCTAGATTTCCTTCAAGCTTCTGTATTTGGTAAGAAGAAATAAGCATTTGGTCAAGAATGTGGTAGTTTATTCCTCAATCTATCGTACTAATCATACCATCAACCTTCATTTCCACCTTATACTCCATACCATGAACCTCCGCCTCCATTATGCAATCCATATTCTAACTCATAGTTTGAACCTCAATCATCATTCACACCATATGACTATCTACTTCCTCCACAATATGAACCATATCAACAACCTTCGTCCCCATCCTACTTACCTCCCTTTGACCCTCCATTCACGCCATATGACTATCCTTACCAATCCACTTTTCACCAACCTCAACCACCTCTTGAACCCTACCCTCTACTTCACTCAACTACACCCCAACCAAGTGACCTACATATTCCTCCTTCTTCCAATGACTTGGATTTTCTTACCAGTACCTTGACAAGAAAGTATGACACACTCAAGGAGAGATACCTAATGTTACTCATGAATCAAGGAACACCTGGAAACTCTAAAGAGATAGCCAATATTGATGAGTTCTTCAAGGCATATTATGATCATATGTCATGGGTACATACAAAAGGTGAAAATGGACATCCTTGGCCTACAAACTTACTAGAGAAGGAGCAAGGAGTTCAAGCTCATGAGTTAACTGTCACTTCACATGTGGAGATTTTTCAGCCTCCTATGCATACACCCAAGACAACCACATCCCTGAAATCATCATGAAAAATTGAGCAAGGGAGAAAATTTCTATGCAATTTTGAGACAGTGAAAAATTTTCATTCTTTTTGCGCTAAACAGGCCAGAAAACAAGGGGCCTCATTTTTTTCCAAAATGGATGAATTTTAAAAAAATAACCCCCTCCCTTGAATACTCATGAAAAACTAAGCAAGGGAGGAAGTTTCCATCCAATTCTGATACAGTGAAAATTTTTCATTCTTTTGGCCCTGAACAAACCAGAAACAAAGGACCTCATTTTTTGGTCAAATGGATAAATTTTCATAAACTAACCACATCCTTGGAACCCTCATGAAAAACTGAGTAAGAGAGGAAGTTTACATCCAATTCTTGTTACGATAATGTTTTGATGATCACAAACATGTTTTTGTAGGGATTATGAATTATGTTTTCAACTCTCAAGTATAATGGCTCATACTTGAGTACTTGGTTTTTAAAAAATGAACTGTTTTCACAACACTTCCAAAAACTACTTGGGTAGTGCTTGATGATACTCGAGTATTGCTTAAGAAAAGATAGTTTAAAACTCAACACTTTCAATGGCACTTGAGTATTGGTGAAAGTAATAACAATACTCGAGTATCGTTAGGCAAAATTAGCTCTAAAAACTCAACACTTTCAATGGAACACGAGTATTGGTTAAAGTGCTAACAATACTTGAGTATTGAATTTCAAATACTAGAGTATCGTGGAGAAAAACTAATTTCAAAATCTAACACTTTCAAGAACACTCGAGCACTCACGAAAGTATTGGCAATACTCGAGTGATACACAACAATACTCGAGTATGGAGCTGCTTAAATCATTTTTGAACTTCAATACTTTCACTAGAAACTCAAGTATTATGATATAATACTCGAGTATTGAGCTCAAAACTCTCTTTCTAAGCTCTATACTCCAAAGGATACTTGAGAATCAAAGGAAGTGCATGCTCTAACACTTCAGGAACTCACAATACTCGAGTATTGGTTCACAGAACTCGAGTATCAAGAGTCAAGTAAGCAATTACCTTGAGAAGAATATATTAAAACTCGAGTTTCACTTCCAATGCTCGAGTAGTGACAACACTTTTGTGCATATTCAAGAATTATTGAAAGTGTTAACATCAAAATGCTTTACAAACACTCGAGTATCACTAACAGAACTCGAGTATTATCAACACTCTCTAGTTTTGTCTTCAACACTAGAGTATCAATAAAAGTGTTCTTGTGTTTTATAACAATACTTCTCTCAAAACTCGAGTATACCTTAAAAGTATTGTGATCACTCGAGTATCATCACTGAAACTCAAGTACCCTTCAAATTAATGAGATTTCACTATCTTGATTTGCCAACAACACTCGAGTGTCATAACTCAAAACTTGAGTATTTGCTTTTACTGACTTTATCTCAGTTTGATAGTATTTGCATTTATTATCCATTATCATTCTTCCTCTGTTCTACTACTACTATCATTAATTCTTCAGTGCTTAGAATTAAATTCCATTGAGAGAATTTCTTTATACAAGAATTGTATTTCTAATAGGGAAACTCAAGGTTTGTGAACATTGAGAATCTTGAGAGGGTTTGTTAGATTACGAACAAAGAGGGGGAGAGTGATCCTATGTTCTATTGAAATTGAGAGGGGGAGAATTCGTTATTTAGATTGTAAAGGCATGAAAGGCCCGTTATATAGTTCTTAGTGGATTTGCAAGCCTCAAAGGTATCTGAGGATTAGACGTAGGTCAGGAGGACCAAACCAGTATAAATCTCTACGTCAAACCCTCTACTCAAAATCACTTTGTTTTTCTAAAGTAGTTTTAAATATTTTTTTGGATTTCACCAACTCACCCTCCTCTTGGTCAAATCCAATTCTAACAATTCTATGACTGTGAAAAATTTTCATTCCTCTAGCCCCAAATAGGCCTGAAGATGAGGCACCACATTTTTGGCCCAAATGGATGAATTTTCAAAAACTAACCACATCCTTGGAATCCTCATGACAAACTAACCAAGGAAGGAAATTTCCATGCAATTCTGAGATAGTGAAAAAATTTTATTCTTTTGGCCCTAAACATGCCAGAAAACCAGAGGCCCCATTTTTGGCCCACATGGATAAATTTTAAAAAACTAACCACATCCCGGCAATGTATGATGTTTCCATACAATTATGAAACAGTGAAAAATTTTCATTCTTTTTTCCCTATATTGGCCAGAAAACAAGATGGCAACTTTTTTACCAAAATGGATGAATTTTCAAAAACTAACCACATCCCAGGTACCCTCATGAAAAAATAAGCAAGTGAGCAAGTTTCCATGCAATTTTAAGACAGGGAAAAATTGTCATACCTCTAGACCTAAAGAGGCTAAAAAACGAGGCGCCTCAATTTAGGCTCAAATGGTTGAATAACTGAAAACATCCATGTAATCCTAATAAAAAACTGGGCAAGGGAGGAAGTTTCCATGTAATTCTGAGAAAGTCAAAAATTTTCATTTGTTTGGCCCAAAACAGGGAAGAAAAAAGGGGCCCAATTTTTTGCCCAAATAGAAGAATTTTCAAAAACTAACCCCATTACTGAAACCCTCATGAAAACTAAGCAAGGGAGGATGTTTCCATGCAATTCTGGAAAAGGGAAAACTATTCATTCCTCTGGCCCTAAAGAGGCCTGAAAATGAGATGCCTCATTGTTTGCCCAAATTGATGAGTTTTCAAAAACTAAACACATCCCTGTAATCCTCATGAAAAACTAAGCAAGGAAGGAAATTTCCATGTAATAAGAAAAAATGAAATATTTTCATTTGTTTGACCCTAAATAGGCTAGAAAAACACGGACCCAATTTGGAAAAATTAACCATATCCCTGAAACCCTCATGGAAAAACTAAGCAAGGGACGATATCTTCATGTAATTCTGAGACAAAAAAGAACTTTCATTCTTTTGGCCCTACAAAGGCCAGAAAATGGGGGCCCATTTTAGGTCAAAAAGGATGAATTTTCAAAACATAACCACATCCCTGGATCCTCATGAAACACTAAGCAAGGGAGGAAGTTTCCATGCAATTCTGAGACAGTGAATAATTTTCACTTTTTTTACCCTAAACAGGCTAGAAAACAGGGGGGCCCATTTTTTCCACAAATGGATGAATTTTGAAAAACTAACTGCATCCCTTGAATCCTCATGAAAAACTGAGCACGAGGATATTTTCATGCAATCTCAGACAGTGAAAAATATTCATTCTTTTTGCCCTAAACTGGCCAAAAAACAAGGTGGCAACTTTTTAGCCCAAGGGGATGAATTTTCAAAAACTAACCATATCCCTGGAATCCTCATGAAAAACTAATCAAGGGAGGAAATTTTAACACAATCTGAGATAGCGAAAAATTTTCATTCGTTGGCCCTAAACAGGGCAAAAAACAAGGGCCAAGAAAACGAGGGGCCACATTTTTGGTCCAAATGGATGAATTTTCAAAAACTAACCACATCCCTAGACTCCTAACGAAAAATTGAACAAGGAAGGAAGTTTTCCATGCAATTCTGAGACATTGAAAAATTTCGATTCCTCTGGCCCTAAAGAGTCTAGAAAATTAGGGACCACATTTTTGGCCCAATATGATAAATTTTCATAAATTAACCACATCCTTGGAATCCTTAAAAAAAGTATCAATGGAGGATGTTTCCATGCAATTCTATGACAGTGAAAAAGTTTCAGTCTTGTGGCCCTAAACTGGCCAGAAAACAAGGTGGCTGTGTTTTTGCCCAAGTGGATGAATTTTAAAAGACTAACCATATCTCTGGAATCCTCATGGAAGACTTAGGAAGATACGATTTTTCCATGCAATTCTGACACAGTGAAAAATTTTCATTCTTCTGGCCCTCAACTAGACAAAAAACAAGGTAGCAACTTTTTTGAGCGCATGGATGAATTTTAAAAAAATAACCACATCCCTTGAATCAATAGGAAAAACCTGGTAGAGGAGGAAGTTTTCGCAATTCTAAGACAGTGAAAAATTTTCATTCTTCTAACCCTAAATTGGCTAGAAAACAAGGTGGCAACGTTTTAGCACAATTGGATAAATCTTCAAAAACTAATGACATCCTTGAAATCCTCATGAAAAACTGAGCAAGGGAGGAAGTTTACATGTAATTATAAAATAGTGAAAAATTTTCATTCCACTGACCCTAAACAGGGCAGAAAATAAGGCCCCTCATTTTTGACAAAAATGGAAGAATTTTCAAAACGTCTAACCACATGCCTCAAATCCTTGACAAAAAATTGATCAATGGAGGAAGTTTCTATTCAATTATGAGACAGTCAAAAAGTTTCATTCTTCTGGCCCTAAGGTAGCAATAAAACAAGGTGGTTGCATTTTGGCCAAAATGGATGAATTTTCAAAAAGTAACCATATCTCTAGAATCCTCATGGAAGACTTACAAAGATCGGATGTTTCCATGTAATTCTGCGATAGCAAAAAGTTTTCATTCTTCTAGCCTTACACTTGACAGAAGACCAGGCGGCAACTTTTTTGAGCACATGTATGAATTTTAAAAAACAAATCACATCCCTTGAATCCACAAAAAAATAGAGTAGGGGAGGAAGTTTGCATGCAATTTTGAGACTGTGAAAAATTTTCATTCTTCTAGCCTTAAACTGGCCAGAAAACAAGGTGGCAACTTTTTGCCCCAAATGGATGAATCTCCAAAAAAATAACCACATCCTTAAGATCCTCACAAAAAACAAAGAAAAGGATGAAGTTTACATGCAATTCTAAAATAGTGAAAATTTTCATTTCTCCAGCCCTAAACAAGGCAAAAAACGAGGGGCCTCATTTTCTGTCCAAATGGATGAATTTTCAAACAAACTAACCAAATCCTTGGAATCCTCATGAAAAACTGAGCAAGGGACAAATTTTCCATGCAATTTTGAGATAGTGAAAAATTTTCATTCTTTTGGCCCTAAAGAGGCCAAAAAACAAGGGCCCCATTTTCGGCCCAAATAGATGAATTTTCAAAAACCAACCCCATCCCTGGAATCCTCTTGAAAGACTAAGCAACAAAGAAAGTTTCCATACAATTACGAGACAGTTAAAATGTTTCTTTGTTATGGCCCTAAACTGGCCAGAAAACAAGGGGCCCCATTTTGAGCCCAAATGGATGAATTTTCAAAAACTAACTACATCCCTGAAATCCTCCTAAAAAGGTGAGTAAGGGAGGAAGTTTCCGTTCTTTTTTGACACAGTGAAAAATTTAATTGTTCTAACCCTAAACTGGCCAAAAAACAAGGTGGCAACGTTTTGGGCCAAATGGATGAATTTTTAAAAACTAACCACATGCCTAGAATCCTCAAGAAAAAATAACCAACGGATGAAGTTTCCATGCAATTCTGATGCAGTCAGAATTTTTATTCTTCTAGCCCAAAACAGTCTAGAAAGTAAGGTACCACCTTTTTTACCCAAATGGATTTATTTTCCAAAACTCACCACATGGCTACAATTCTCATGAAAAACTAAGCAAGAGAGGAGGTTTCCATGCAATTATGAGTAGTGAAAAATTTGCATTCTACTAGCCCTAAACAGGCCAGAAAATAAGATGCCTCCTTTTATGTCCATATGGATGTAATAGAACCCAAAATTTACATTGTTTTCTTAACTATTTTTATGTGTTTTGTGACACTATTACCCTCATCTTGTGTGCACTTATGCCTCTCTTTATTTGATTGATTTGTGCATTGCATTTTGCTAATAAAAGGGTAAAAAGGGGTCACTAGGTCCATCCAATTGTAAATGTCTTGATCTTTAGTGTTTAATTCTTTACAAGGCTCTCTGCTTTTGTTTGTAAGCATTTGGAGGAGATCTAAAGGGCCAAGATAAAGCATTGAATGAGCCACTGTTCATTGAGAGAAAGGATTGCAACTCAGGAGGTGTCTCTATGTCCACAAAGTCGCAATATAACTTGACAAGATCGCAAATTTGATCTGATGCCAAAAGATATACTGACTCCTCAAGTTGCAACCTATGCAATTAAATGTTGCGATATAAGCATGATCAGATCACATCTTAACACCTATATTTTGCAACCTTAGAGCTTAAAATTGAAGCCATGAATCTTAGATTAGGTCAGCACCTACCTACACATGAGGAGAGCCAGCCACCACGAAGAAAAGGCTCCAATGCTACAGATTTGTAAGTGTGAAATGCCTCAACAACTCTCTCTCAAGCCTCTAACTCTCTCATCCATTTTTCCACCATTTTCCACAATTCCAAACTGATTAAACCATTCCTATCACCTTCTTCTCCATATTTCTATCCCCATTTTCATTCCTCTCATGGCAGATAGCCTCTAGAGCGGTAGTTCGTTTCTGGAGCAAAGAAAGACTAAAACCCTTAGCTTCTTGGTGATGGAGGATGAAGCTTGAGCTCATTGATGAAATGGGGAGTTTTCTTAGTCTAATCCTATGTTTGAACACTTGTTGGACATTTCTAGATTTATGAATTCCTACTATATGTAAACCTTTATTACATATATGTTATTTTGTGATTAGGCTATGTGATTGGATTGAATGCTTATGTTGGATTATATATATTTCAGTTGTGATTCCTTGTGTTCATTTAATTGTCAATGATTGTTGATGGTCATCTTGTTCATTTGGTTTTTGTGATTTGATTGCAATCCATTGAGAGCATTAGCATTATCCATTCAATTGCACTCTAAGTAGTTTTACACAATGTTTTAAGAGGTGTTAATTAACTTGGATCAAAGAAAGTTTTCACAAATTAAAAACATCAGACATAAGTGATTGCTTGGGGTTTTCATTTAGGCTTAGAGAGTTTTAACTCCCATATCAATTTTAGAGCAATGATAGCTGAGTTACCATCATCAAGTGCCTATCTCATTACATATCTCTTTTAATAAAAAACATTCCTTCATTATTTGAAAAGACAAAAATGAGTTACTGTTCATATTTTCCCTTTTACTGTATCATAGTATTTACAAATTAAACCCCCCTTTTTACCCAAATCAACATGTTTTTAATTACCAATTTAGACTAGGTTTACTAATAAACCACTCCTTGAGAATAACGATAGGTTGTGTCGTATACTACATTATTTGGTGTAATCAAATCTTAAACTGGTAGGAAGGCGATAGTCTGGTCTGATCACATACTCAAGAATCCTTTCCAAAAACATTTTCTTTATTAAATATTATAATTCCTGTGATAAGGCAAGTTGGAGAGGCTTATCCTAGAAGCTTCGTCTTCCAAGTTCCTCTAGTATATGATAATGCAACTTTTTATCAACAACTTTTATCACATAAATAACTCCTCTTATGCTCTTTCATAATGAGTATTGATACTACCATTTGGTTATCTATAAGCCTCTCAATTTAATTTCTTTCCATTACTTAGAGGCTAAGTAAAAGGTACTCTTGGAATTCTTTTTGGGAATATTCTAATCACTTGACCCTTATAATACCATATGAAATTCTCATAATTTAGGAGGTACCTCTCATAATTTTCTCAACTTCCAACTCTTCCCGGAAATGCCTTTCTGAAACTTCCTGTATTTTCTCTTTTTCCTAAAATAATTGCCCTCTTATTTTCTCTGGGGGAAACTGCTTTGAGTTTAACCCTAAAACCATTTTTATAAATTTAAATACTCTTCAAACTATTTTCCCCATTTCTACCATAATTATCTAAGGCCTCTTGATACTTTAAATAGTTATATTTGACTCAAACTCCCTTAATTAGCCAAATATTCATTAATTACTGAAAATTCATTTTGAGTTTATTCTTACTTCTTTAACCTCAATCTTTCCTCAAATACACTTCAGGAGATTATTCTACACATTTCTGTGCCTTGGGCAATTTTCTCTCATTTTGGGTTAAAATTACCCAAAAGCCCCTGAATTTGGCCATAATTACCATTTTGCCCTTACTTGGCTATCCGGCACTTATACCTTCCCTCAAGGTTTCTCATGGTCAATTAACCCTTATATAACCTTTACTCTCTCATTTAGTCTTTTATTTCCAATATAGAATTTGTGGGATGTTACAAAGATCAAATCTTGATATTATATCTCAGTTTTAATTTATGCAGATAAATTGAAATCTAACCTTGTTGGCTCTTTATCCAGATTAAGTAAATGTGTTAAATTAAATATGTTGGACGGATTTAAATTAAACCACTTTTATTTTATTTCTCTTATCAATAAAAGGCAATTTAATGTTAATTGATATGATCTGATTTGGATTTCAAATTTAATAAAGGTTGATTTCAAAATTTGAAAAGCCAATTTATAAATAGGTAGCCAGAGCTTTCCCAAGATACAAGCATCATATCTAGAAAACGATAAGAGTGAAATGGGATTAGAGAGTTAATCTTAAAATCGGACGTTGTGGAGCTAGCACCGTGTTCGTGTTGAAATGTTGTTCATGTAGATACTACTAGAGGGAGCTAATTGTAGTTCTTGGCTTCTCAAAATCAAACAAGAAGAAAGAAACATTTGAGTGTCGAAACAAATCAAAGAAAGGTATACTTCTAACCACACGATTTAGACACTTTCAACAAATCCAATATGGGAACTAAAAAATTTTTTAATCTTCCATGCACCCTCCATTCCCAACATATGGAAGTATAGAAATATCATGTATGAAAGCTCAAAGGATTTTTGCTCACTGAGCCTTCATTGTTGTATAACATTCAATTCAAGCTAATTTTTCAATAATTGATATTCCTTTTGCTGCAAAATAAAGTCAGAAAATTCCTCTAATCAATTTGTTTTTTTAATTCATTAGTTATTCTCCCAAAATTAAAGATCCCTTAGAAGATTTATTCCACTCTGCCAAATTCTTCATTCACTTTTTCAATGTAATAATAAAGTTAAAAAGCTATTAAACCATACCTCTCTCTTAGCAATAGGGGTGGAAACTATGACGTCCCTTTCTTATGACCCTTAAGCCCCTCAGAGGTTATAACTCAACCACTCAATTACTTAGCAATGTCCAGAATTAGTATGGGCCAAGTGAGATTTAAAAACATTTCTTAGGCTATGGCCCTTTTTACAATAGTCACTTGGCATCCCAAACTTTTAAACTATTTTTGGAAATCATATCTAATTCTAGATAAAACAAGATCAAGAGGCTTGAGTATCTCATTAAAGTCCCTTTGCTTCTTTATGGGACTTAGGTCCTTATTTTGCCATGTTCATGCTTAACTACTTCAAGCATCTTATAAAAATCCTTTAATCCATTGAATAAGAAACTTGGCAACTGGAGGCTTTCGCTATGGCCAACTTTACCTTTCACTGTAGCTAATCTCCTTAGAGCCCTGAGAATCCTTCTCGGGTCCCTTTCGCCACGACTAACTTTGGTCTTCGTTGTGGTGAACTCCTCAAACATGGTGAGGAGTTCTTCTCGAGTGCACTTCGCCACGAGCAACCTCAGCCTTCGTCATGGCAAAACCCATCCACAAGCAATATAACAGATAGCAGAAAAACCATAACTTTGCTAATAAATAGATCCAACAGCAGCAATGGTCTACTTCCAGCATAAACATGCATATATAAGTCTTAACATACATAACCATAGCAATCTCAAGGTCTTAAACTTATATATACATATATTCTTAAAACATAACACTCATTGTTGCAACTTCTCCTCCTCCTTCAGCATTCCTTCTCTTTGCCTTGATCTAATCAGAGCTTTGACCTGAAGGGTTGTTGTTTCGGGGAGGATGAGATTTCTTGGAAATCTCAGTAGTAAATTATACTAACAATCACATAAATATGCATGACCATTTATATGAAAAACTGACATGCCATGACATTTATTGACAAAACCTTACTATCATTAACATCATTACATAAGGCCAAAGCAAACACCATCTAGTGGCACAACTACAAGGTGTGCACACAAACAAGCAAGGCTTTAAATGTCATATGGCTTCAACCATACATCATACATGGCAAAACACATATAATAATCAACACAAAGTAAATGCAAGAGTTAGTAAATTCACTACCTGGTGTCCTTTGCTTAACTTAATATTGCTCCTCTCTGATTCTTTGAGCTCCATAGGCTCCCTTGATCTCTCTATACCAACTTGAAACATACCGAATCTAGGGAAAACAAATCAATTAAACAGAGTTTAGAGGCTAGAGGATTATAGAAGAGGAAGATTTCATACCAAAATTGGACCCTTACCTTGGATCCTGGCTAGAACTTCTCTTTTCCTCTTCCTTTTTTTTCTCCTTTTCTTTCTCTCTTTCTTTCCTTTCCTCTTTAGCTGTGCTTCCTCCTGCCACCCTCTTCTATTTATAGTCTTCAAATGGGCTTGCTTTGCAAGCCTCCTTGCTGGCAAGGTAAGTTATGTGGCTTCCTTTGGAAGCTTCACAACTTGCTTGACAAGTTGTCCCAATCTTGTCTTCTAAGCTTCATCTTTTCTTCTTTTCTTTTAGCTAGCCTCCTTCTCTTTTAAGGAAGCTTGACTTGCTCCCCAAGTCCTTTTAATGACTTCTAGCTTCCTTAGCAAGCTCTTTTACTTGCTTGGCAAGTCTTGCAACTTGCAAGACAAGTTTCCAAAACTTGTCTTCTAAGCTTCACCCTTTCTTTTAATCAAGCTTGGCTTCCTCTAGAGATCTACTTGTTTAGCAAGTTTCCTTAACTTGCAGGACAAGTTGTTAACACTTGTCTCATAAGCCTCGTATTCCAGGTTCCACTAGTATATGGTAATACAACTTTTCCCCAAAAGCTTGTGCCACATAAATACCACCTCTTTTTTCTCTTTCATATGGAGTATTGATATTGGCATTTGGTTACCTCTAAGCCTACTAAAATAATTATTTACTTTTCTCGTCTTTATGCCTTTACTTGGAGGCCAAGCAAAAGTACTTCGGGAATTCTTTTTGGGAATCCTCTGATCACTTGACCAATGTAACAACATAGGAAATTCCCATAATTCAAGAGGTACTTCTCATAATTTTATCAACCTTAAGCTCTTTCCAGAACTATCTTTTTGGGCAATTTCTGCAGTTTCTCTTATTCCAAAATTAATTGCCTTTATCTTTTCTCTAGGGTAAACGGCTTTGGGCTTAACCCTGAAACCAATTTTAGAAATTCACATACTTCTCAAGTTATTTTCCCCATTTTTACCGAAAATATTTGAGGCATCTTGATGCTTTAAATAATTATATTTGGCTCAAAATCCCTTAATTAGCCAAATATTCATTAATTAATGAAAATCCATGTTGAGGTTATTTATGCTCTTTTAACCTCAATCTTGCCTCAAATATACTTTAGGAAATTATTCTGTACATTTGTGTGCCTTGGGAAATTTCTTGACATTTTGGGTCACAATTACCAAAATACCCTTGACTTTTGCCATAATTACCATTTTGCCCTTTCTTGGCTATCAAGCACTTATACCATTTCTTAAGGTTTCTTAAGCTCAAATACCCCTTAGCTATCCCTTACTTTCTCATTTAGCCTCTTATTTCCAGTACAGAATTTTTGGGATGTTATAGAAATAGGCCAGGCCAGGATCTACCATAAACAAGTCAGGCCTGTTTTGTGTGAGATTGGCCTGGCCTGAGCTTGTGGCCTGTAACAGGTTTTTTTTCAAGCTGGGCCTGGTCCTGTATGAGGCCTGTAGCCTGTATAAAAGCCTGTTTTTAGGCAACAAGTCACAGTCCAAGGCCTAAAATAGGTTGAAAACAAGCTTGACAAAAAATGCTATAAAATCACAATAGTCAATTAAAATATCCAAACTACATAAAAGAAAACCTAATTAATCAACAAGGCACAACCTAATAATACAATATTTAGCAAACATGAAATGTCTATCATTGCAACAATGTTCAAGACTAACAAAATAAAGCATAACCACTAGTCATGAAACATCAAATTTTCAACATGCATGATTTCTTCTTGTTCCAACACCAGGAACTAAAGCTAAAGATGGATAGATAAGTGATGATCGTAGGCGTTGAACAAAATTTGATGAGACATAGCAACAACAGGAACACCTTAAGGGGATGATCATGCTTAATACAAAAATATGCCTTCAAGGTTGCAATTTTTTTTGTCTCTGAACTCAATACTAAACAACACATGTGGGGAAGTAGAAGTATTAATTCATACTCAAACAGGAAAAAAGTAACATGCACATACTCATTATGATATTAGTGCAGAGTTTTCAGAGCTTATAATAAAAAAAATAGAAAAGACCAACAAAAATTGCCAGGTGCCATACTTATAGCTCTTATATAAGGAAAATCAACTTGTTTCAGCAGTCCATGCATTTGTTTGATGGTAACTTTCATTGTAAAAACTTGTAGAGAAGACAAAATGCAGTTGACAGACCACAATAGTTTCCTGTCATTCAAGGCTCCACGTGATCAATATGTTCAAAAATCTCATCAATAACTTCATGGTATGTCTTCAATCGATAGAGCTTTTTGAAGTAATCAGATAATAAAATATTCATGCAAAGGACTTTCTCAAGTAGAGAATCTATTAGCCTGCCACAAGTTCTTATCTCCATGATGGATGGTAAAATGTACTGAGCTACCGCAGTAAAATTTAAACAACGTCAACCCTCACAAAGGATATGCAATGAAAGTTACATGAACTCATTCCCTGCAGCAAAGCAGAAAATGGAACTGCAAAAAGAACTACAAATATTAACACTATAAGATCATTATAACAGGAATTTGGAAGAACTCATAAAGTGACTATAATTACAACATCCATTTCCTTTGGCTTAAATTACATAACCAAAAAAAATTACAACATAAACACATTCACAGAGACCAAAGTTCTCAACTTTTAGCACTATGTAGTAAATAGCTAGCCATTAATTAATCCAGGGGAAAAAAGAAAGAGCTATGATGAGATGGTTCATCGAAACCATTACCATGACAAGAAAAAAGTGGGGAAAGGCAACAAACTCAAAAATTAAAACACTTTAAGCTAAAACTATTAGAGAAGAACAACGTCAAACACCCGAAAAAATGAAAAGATGGCAAACAAAGTGCAAAATAAGAGGTCGAGGAAGAACCCTAGAATGAAAAATTTAAAAATAAATGAAAAATTCTATACTAAAATTAACATTTGGGTACAAGATTGAACTTTGGATTTTTGAATACCACCACTTAATTATGGGAAAAAAACACATCAGAACGAGTTCCAAAGGCAAGAGAAATTGGGGGGAAAAGGGAATGCACCAATGAGCACTGGCAGAAAGAGTTATTTCGATGACATAAAGTAGAACGATGGAGCTAAAGAAACAAAATGAGACAATGAACCTTAATAGCAGCATCGTGGGGATCTACTGCTCGATTCAGAGATCAATCTTGGAATGCGATGAAGAGAGAATGCATGAAGGTGGCTTCCTATGTTATATGGGGCTGAATCGATGGAGTCAACCAAAGAAGGAAGGGGACTGTGTTCGGGCGACAGCAACGAGAGGGAAGAAGAAAAGGTACTGTGTTATGCGGCTCTAGATACAAGATTGAATCGAAGCATGGATGAAAAACCTAGAAAGCTAGTATATATAATAAATAAAAATTTTAAAAAAAATAAGCTAGGCCGCCTTACAAGCCAAAAAGGCCTATCAAGCGGCCTAGGCTTGGCCTGTTTTGGGAAACAGGCTTTTCAGGAGCCTGGGCATGGGCCTGGGCCTGTAAATAGCCTTGCCTATATAGGCCAGGCCATAGCCCCCTAACAGGCCTCCTGGCCTATTTTTACCCCTAGTTAGCAATGATTGTTGAACAATATTGTTTAATTGAGGATACTATTCCAAGAATAATCTCCTTATCATCATCATCCTCCTCCCTCAACAACTTCTATTTCTTCTCATTAAACGAAGATGACATCTCTCTTGGACTTCGCTAAACATGATGACTTCCCTTGAATCCAGCAAAGATAATTGTGGCACAATTAAACTAATAGATTTGGGTTTTAAGAGTTTCGCCAAAAACCTAACCCTTCACCATGTTTCCTTTTAAAATCTTGTTGTGCGATTTGGATTTAAGAGTCTGACTATCTCTTTATTTAAATCGTCTATCTAAGTTACTAATGGTTTTATACAGAGTAAATTTGAGAGATCAAAATCACCATTTTCAGACTTCAATGACTAAAACCCAAATCATATTAAACTATAAGGACCAAAAGTATGTTTAATCTAAAACCTTATATAATCATGCACACACACCCTCTCATCCCTTATGTTCCACCAAGTAAACGATTGACCAACTTGGGGAACATCCATAAGGTTACTATAATAATTTCATACCTATTGAAAAGAAGTTGAGCCAAGCTTGTGAAACAATTTTCACTAGTACAAAAAATGCCTTTTAAACCGCACAAAAAACACTTTTTAAACGCCATACAGGTGTGGTTTAGATAAGACCGGTTTAAAAAGTAGGTACTTTTTAGACCGCGTATAGATACGGTCTAAAAAGTCTCACATTTACCCCGCACGGAGATCCGTGCGGTTTAAAAAGTCTCACATTTAGACCGCATAGATCTAAAAGTCTCACTTTTGGATAGCACAGATCTCCGTGCGGTCTAAAAAACAAGCCTCTTATGTAACGGCACGGCGTCTTCCTCTCAGGGGTCCCTAGCGGTGCCAGACTAGGATGGCACACAACACGCCCAGTCCTAGCCAGGTTATAACCTCTCCCCTAGAGGTTATCCACGCTCCCCTAGCGTCTTCACAAATCGCCTCCCCAGGGATCGAAGCCACTACATGGGGGTAAGTAGCGCCTCAATGCATCCCTGGTAACCAATTTGGCCAATTTGGCCAAGTGGTTACCAGGGATGCATTGAGGCGCTACTTACCCCCAGGTAGTGGCTTCGATCCCTGGGGAGGCGAAATGTGAAGACGCTAGGGGAGCGTGGATAACCTGGATGCCAAAAGACCTCAGTGGGGTGGGTGAGGTAGTCCGGCACCGCTAGGGACCTCTGAGAAGGTGACGCCGTGCCGTTACATACAGTGTGACACCAAGCGCTGCTAGGTACCTAACACCCTGAGGGACCCCGGAATGGGTGAAGGGGGAAGGGAGACGCAGTAGGAAGGGTACGCTCAAGTCCCACATCGGTTAGACTCGTCCAAAGTGAAGGCCATATATGTAGTCAAAGTGTGGCCTTTGACATCCGAGGTGCCTTTTGAGTGACTATGGGATCCCAAAAGGACAAAACCCTGTGCCTACGGGCGGCTAAACAGGGACAATACCTCAGGATGTTACAAATGGTATCAAAGCCAAGCCTCCAGTCGGTGTGCCAGCGATGACGCTGGGCCTTTATGGGGGGGTGGATGTGATGTCCCACATCGATTGGGAAGGGGAACGAAGCACTCCTTATAAGGGTGTGGATACCTTCCCCTTGTAGACGTGTTCTCTGGGTTATTGTAGAAACCCAGGGAAACAAAACTCTGCTCTGTTTGCAACAGGGACAATATCTACAAGGTAGGGCTCTGGGGATGTTACATCTTAGACCGCATGTGGTTCCGTGCGGTCTAAAAAGCATTCCTTTTAGACTGCATGGATCCACATGCGGTCTAAAAAGCATTCCTTTTAGACCGCTGGATCCACGTGCGGTCTAAAAGGTAATTTTTTTAAGAAAAATAAATATTAGCATTTTTTGGATTTGAAAATCCAAAAAAAAAATGCTTACATATTTTTATGATTAAATAAAATTTAATAAATCTTACAATTTAAATTAATTCAAAAAAACTTGCAGAAATCAATCTCATGACAAAAAAAATAACTAGATTCATTAGGCTATGCCATACAAGCATATTTAAGATAATGCAAACTATAAAATGTGCATAGTTCCATTCCATTGGGAACCTTATTCACAATGTAGAGGGGATTAAGATACTTCCTCTATATACATAAAATCCTTGAACTTGTTCAGGATTTGGATGCTGGTCGAACCCAAGAACCACTTTAAAATTAGCAAAAATGAGATACCTTCTCTATATCCCATAAATCATTAATGATGATAGACGAAGCTTGCTTTATGTTTCCCATCCTTCCTAGGATGAATACTTGCTCCCTCAACAAAATTCCTTTGAAACAACTTTTGTAAGCCTGAAATACAGAATTGTGACTTTAATTCACAAGAATTAATATATATAAAATTTTCAGATCATAGTCTGCATAAAGTTCTACTAATGAAAGTAATCAGGGGTGATTTAATTTGTGCCAAGAAATTGATGAATATCGAACTTTTGCACTTCAATATATACAGTTTCATATATTCTCCTTGAAATCACTTCTATTCTCCTTGGTTTTTGCATGAGTTGTGCATAATCTTTTGGGTAGAGATGATTCGTTGAGATAGTTGCATTCATTCTATTTTCTGTTGCATGCGCTAAGTGAGATTAAATGGGATTTTTACTTAATGGAGTTCATTAAGTGAAATCCTAGACTCAACTAGTTGTTGGGGTTTTTCGTCAAGGAACTTAGTGAAATTTTACTCTTCCTGATCATTTTGAACCATGATAGCCTAAGCCCATTTTCAAGAGGAAATTTATCGCATTTGAACTTTGATAATCTTTATTGCATTATTTAATCCCAAAAATCCAAAAGCAAGTTTATTTGTAAAGTTTAGTTTGGTCCATTATAGTGATTGAAAACCAAAACCCACTTTTTAAACTCAGTTTTGCATTCTATGACGCATAGTTAGCCTAGAGCATCAATAAAAGGCTCCGGTTAAGTGAACGACCCGGGGTTAACTTCGTCGTGGCTAAACCATAAGTTGGTTGCGGCGAACTATGAACTTCACCGCAACAAGGGTGGTCAGAAAGAGCAATTTCACCAGCAATTTCAGACTTTAACAAATGTTCATGCAGAATTCCCTGTACTTCTACGATATTAAAGATTGAACTTCCTAGCACTCCTCAAACCTGCAAGGCCCAAATCGAGTCACACCCCAATAAACAAACAAAACACGGAATCGTCAAAGCGTTTGACTAACATGCCTACCCTTGGGCACCAAAGTCCACCGGTAATACCTAGGAATGCATCCCCAAACATTTTTTTCCCATAGTACAAACTCTATTACATTAAGCTAGAATAAGGTGTGATACATACAGATCAAGAAAGCATCTAAAAACTAGTTACAACATAGACAAAAAACATCAAATAGGATCTATAGCTAATCCAACACTATTAGAGTGCATCCCCAAACAATAGTGAGACTTCTAGGTGAAAATAAAGAGGCATGAGATTGAAACCTGGTGCGAACCCAATGGGAAAGATCCCAAGAACCTACAACCAATCTAAAATATACGCACCCCAAGAACGCTAAACAAAGGTTGATGATCCACTTGAACCCTTGAACACGGAAGAACAAGGACCCAAAGTGTTGAAAGACGCCACAAGGATGATCAAGCCTTGATAAGTCTGTTAGTTCAATCAAGAACCCTAGAGAGAAATCCACTCTCAAGTTTAAAGATGCAAGAATGCAATTCTTTAACTCAATAACATAATCAGATAATCTGATTTCAAGAATGAGTAGTACAATGTATTTACAGAGATTACATTCTGAAATCTTATCCTAAAGAAATGATAAAATTCAATCTTAAATCTAAAAAGATAAATTCAAACTTTGAAATTGATAAATATCCTAAAATCTAGGGATAAGGATATTCAAAAGAATATCTTTTATCCAATCCTATCTAATTCAAATTACAAATTTCGCATAAAAGACATAAACTAAAGATAATAACTCATTTAGGCCCAAAATGTGATTATTTAGGCCAAAATGAGGCCTTCTAAGTATAGCCCATGGTCCAAGCCCTTTAATTTGAAGCCTCCAAGCCCAAAATATGATCTACATGTCCATTTTCAGCCCAAATCACATTAATGACGTCCTTGGAGTCTTCTTTTTCATTTGTTGATCTAGATGCCATATGTTTTCTTAAAATCTCTTCTACAAGCCCATTCAATGCTTCCTTGATTCTCTTGGCCCTTGCTCTTGTGATTGGTC